>JAQGEP010000053.1:0-214525 GCA_028476805.1 Acrocalymma vagum
TTGTATGTGGTTATATAGCTTTAAAACAATTTATGTGATTCTGCTGAAAGTGGGCGTTCGGTGGGTCCGGGCGTTCGCTGATGTAATACGGTACACATTACATACTACTTCCCTCCGTTCTTCCCATAGAGCAGAGAGCAGACCTTCTACGCACCATCACCGCGCTTTTCCGTCACCCTCTTCTCAAAAAAAAAAAAACTATCCAAACAAACATCATATGAATGACTCTTACTTCACGCCAAGTAAACACGTCCAGATTCGTAATCCACAATGACTTATCTACGCTTCGTGACGGGATGGTTCCCCCGAGATTTCCCGCGCCTTGGCAAAACAATACCAGCTGCGAATGACACACTGTGTCTACGCCACCAGCAGCCTCGCACAAGGAAAAAGCCTGGCAATCGAGGCTGTGCTGTGCTGTGCTGGTCAATCCTAAAAATGGTTCCGATGTGCAGTACAGTGTAATCTGCAAGGAGTAATAATCGTTCCTAGAATATGACAAGATGTGCTCGAAGTTGCTGATCTAGTAATGTCTGTCTATCGAGCTCAAATGTAGAACTCTTAAGTGGGAAAGAATGGGATTTCCATGGATGGCAAAAACTCTCTTCTATCAGGAAAACAAATTTTCGATAAAGCAGTTTGGTATCCGTAGGCAAATTTTTCTAGCCAATACCGGCGCTAAGAACATGCTCACGATGACATCTTATTCCGACTCTGCTGTGCAGTTGAGAAAAGATTGCACAGATTCAAGCAACATCACATTGCGAACTTTGAAATATGTAAATACTCAAAAAATTGATTTGAAGACGAAGGGTTACCAGGTCTAATAGCCCACACCACACCGACACTGTTCTCGACCAAGATAGGAGATCAAAGTGTCGACAATTAATATAGGCTAGACGAAGAGCCCGAGTGAAGTATCTCATCTCTCAGAGAGGAAAAAGACGACTTGAATACCGTATAACAGTAAATCGAAGAAATGAAATGAACTCCACGCAAAGAAGTATTAAAACAATCCACCTGATATCTTCGAATAAAAAAAATGAAGCCCAAAGCACTGAAAGAAAATTCATCCCCAAGCGACGACGCTGGACGACGAAAAACCAAATACTCCACGCTCAAAGCATTCGTCCCTTGCCTTTGCCTTTGCCAGCACCGGAAGCAGGATTAAGCGGTGGAAACTGGTCTTCAGCTTCCTTCCTACTCTGTTCCTCTGCGAGACTGAGCTGAAGTGCATACTCCAAGTCTGACATTTCGACCTCCTTACTTGAGCCAGATACGCCATTGCCATAAATTGACGGACTACTTGTAGAGCGTGGCGGCGACGGTTTTTTGCCTTTAGCGTATTTGATCGGGATGTCAAAACCTGAAGGTGCAGCTGGCTCGGAATAATAGAAATCCGAGTCCTGCGTTTCTTGAAGAGAGAGCCGAATAGCCTCTGCAATATCGGCATCGAGCTCCTGATCATTTTCGAATTTTGGTGAAGCAGAGTAGCTAGTGACACTTGGCTCGGGTGTCACTGTTGCGCTGCTGAGTGCACTACTGCTCTCGCTCTCGCGCCGCTTCTTCTCTTCTTGTTCAAGGCTCTCTTGGGAAAGCAGGGCTGCGTATGCGAGAGCCTCTTCCTCACTACCCAGCAGGTCGACACCGAAGCGCCCAGCCAACCGTTCAGCGCGTTTTTGTCGTTCTTGCGTCTCGCGCTCGAGCTCATATTTTTCATTGGCGATGTAGTCTTTGAGATTCGCGCGTCCAATGCCAGTGAATCGCTCCCCAGCATTGTTGCTTCCACGTTCAGAACGTCGAAGCCTTCGCTTGCTGCTTTTATATTGGTCTGCAGCAGAGGAGCTAAAACTCCAGTAACGGATCTGACTACCGAGGGAGACCGCTCCACGTAAGACGGTAGGATCTGGGTCTAAGCAGATGGCACCAGCAGCAAACATATTGATACCGACACCTTGAACAGAAGCTTGAGCTTGAACAAGACGCCTACGTGCGCGAGACGAGAATCGTGAGTTGAGTGTTCGGATCGGTTGTGTGGTTGACGCCAGGGGATCCCACGCTTGCACTAGACCATCGTTTCCACCTACAACCAGATGTAAGGCAGTCAAAGCTATACATGATATCTCGGGAGACTCAGTGTAAATGATCCGCAAAGGATCGATGCTGTTCGAATACTCGGAAGAGCGCGAGACAGGACTACGAATATCCCAAAGCAGAACAGACCCAGTATTGGTTCCAGCAGCTACGAAGCGTGCTCGTCGGCCGGGAATATCGGAGGGAGACGCTGGCTGGCTTGCAATGGACATCGGTGAGGCATAGGGCGATGACGCGGTTGATGCTGTAGAAAAGCCAAGAGCAGGATCTTCTGATAATGTAAGAGTCGCAAATGTCGAGCAGTCCAGAGCAGTAGCAGTGAGCTGTACCCCCTTCAGACCCCCAAAAGTAAGCTTTGAGCATCGCCATTCCTCTATCAACGCCACCCTTTCGGGTGAACTGGTAGAAGACATGTACGATGAGCTTCTAGTGCGAAAAGGCACCCTTGATAGATCAGGAGTACCTGTACCGGAGCCGCCGAACAGGGACGATTTTTGGGATGTCGTCTGTGGAGTTGTAGTAGAGGAAGAGTCTATAGATCCTTTATCCTTCTCGCGTGTCCTCCAGCGCGTATAACGCTTGATATCGGCAACATCGCCTTCCTCGAGTCCGCATCCAAAAACAATTATGGCCTCTCCGGCGTAGTTGCTGTCATCGCCAGCAAAATCGACCTCAAGGCGCCGGCGCATGTCCCAGCCAAGGCAAGTCTTATGAAAGTCTTTTGGCTGCTTTCGAATGAACTTTTGAATCTCTTTCGTTTCGGCAAGAACCTGTTCCTTGCTCAGACACATGCCGTCCCAGGACGACCGAGGAGAATAGCTTCCATCAGTCACAGCATCACTATAGGGATCGGGGCGCGCAGTGCGTCTGCTAGGCTCAACCAGGTTCCAGTATACACTCCGGCCGGTTAGCCATGCAAGATATTCGCCGTACTCCTCGACATCACCTTTAGGTGCTTGACTACGAGTCGGAAATTTAGTGAGGTAGAAGAGTTCCCCGAGAGCGTTCAATGCAATGGCCCAGATCCGGTTCTGTGCCTGTCGCTTGAGAGAATAGTTCTCATCTACAGCGATGGCTACAATTGGGACTCCAGGGCTGAGCACCCATCGAGCAGTGAGTTCACCTCGCTGCAAACGACTGCCCCTAAGACCGTCAGTGCCTAGACTGCAAGCCGTAACAACACCAGCAGCAGACCCCATTAAGAGACCGACTAAGCCGTCAGACAGCGAAGGAATTGTGTTCGACTTGGCGACCCAAACGCAGCAAATAGCGCCGCCGTCAATGCCAAGCTTAGGGATACCAACTTCAGGCATTGAGAGGTCGGTAGGCTCAGCAATGAAGCGACCACGCATTTCGTCGAGTGCTCGGTAGTAGCAGGAGCCCTCAGGGCAGCCCTGCCCATATATCATACCGTGTGGTTGAGATACATCCATTACGTTGGGCCGTCCAACAACTTCTCCAGAGCCGAGGCCCCATTCAGCGACTCCTGGGAAACGCTCGGAGAATTGACTGTAGAAATTAGGATCTCTGAGTCCCCATGGCTCCATCTTTCCGGTAGCAGGATCGCTAGTGGTTACAATGCCGACATCGTCTGCACCATGAATCAGTCGTGGAATCCGTTTATTGAGACCCGAACCAAATGTGGCGTGTAAATGGTTGATTGTCGTAAATGTTTGAGCGTTGTACATGATAATGGGAGCCACAGTTTGAACTTGGCCAGTCCGCGAGGGTGTAGAGGGTAGCTGAATGGGCTTCCCGCGAGCTAATGAGCGCAGAAGGCGAGTTCTTAGAATGTATTCGCTTCTCCAAGACGCCAAAGCTGTGAGCCGTGTGAACTGCCTCTTTTCTGTTCTGACAAGATCTCCAGTATCCTCGAGAGCGAGACGGACTGACGCATCAACAAGAGAATCTGGACCGGGAAAGAAGCGGGCAAAGGCAACTTGCCAGGCATGTGGAGTGGTAACCAGATTATTAAAGCGTCGAGACACCAGCGATACGGCCGCGAGGTCATTGGGAGAGAGATGTGCAAGAGCATGTGTCAGAACCTCTGCGTAGAGTTAATGATTGCCTCAGGGAAATGCCAAATGCTGTCAATGAATCGGGCTACTAACCATTTGGTAAATGAGCAATGGGGCAACTCTTATCATCCGGCTTTCTCTCACTCTTGATGACCTCGAACACGGGCCCTGCCGACTTCTTACGGGATGAACTCATCAAAGCATTCTCATATTCCGCAATTCTGTTCTTGGCCGGTGGCGGCGTAGAGTGATTCATTTGAGCGGACTCTCGCGGGTCACCCTGGCCACCGACCGCATACCCACGCGTCGCGTCGTGAGCCACGCCTCGGTCCTGCAGCTCGCTGAAGCGAGGTTGTAGAGGGACCTGTAGGTCATCGTCGCGGAGCTGTCCATGCTGGGAGGTAGGAAAAGGGTTCTCGAGGAGGGTTTGCAGGGTGAAATCGTTGGACGCGTTTTGGGGCTCGGGTTGCATAAAAATGGGGGTGATTCGAGCGGGTGTGAGCAGTTGACTGAGCCTGGTCGTGATGCTCAGTCAGATTAGATGGCGAATGTGCGCGGGCGATGGATGGATTCGGTAGATTGCTGTGTGGTTTGACCAAGTGTGTTGCGACAGAAGTTTTGGGGATGAGTCGACGAGCTCTGCCAAGGCTTTTAAGACATCGACCATATGTAAGCGAACGAGATGGGCCCAAATCGACAAGAGCGATCGAGAACGAGGGGCGAATATACTTCTCCCATTGGTAGATGATATATAGGCTATTGCATATTCTGCTCATTTGCGCAAACAGACTCTCTTCAAGCCATATACATTCAATTGCATGTTCACTCCGAGAAGCGGTTGGCGTCCATACATTTACAAACGTGTCTGAATGCCTCATACGCTAACAAAGCTAAACTATGTATAAGAACAAAAAAAAAACGCCTCGCATAATGCCTCATATAACATTTTCATGGTACATACAGCCTTGAATATGCTACAACATTGGTCCTACAACATACACATGTCGTGTAATTCTTCGAAGCAAGACCTACCCGGCACTCGTCGCAGAGTGACAAGCATCCACATGGCCATACCAATACAGTCCGCGGGCTCAGCTGGCACACGACGCACTGAGGGCCTTCAGACCCCATACCATCGGCACCCGTGTCCCATGTGCCCGCCGCACTTGCCCCCGGACGCTCTGAAGCATTGCGGCGGTTGAGAATGAATTCTTCTAGTAACTGCTCCTCCTCTTCAGGAGTCATCTGGATGCTGTCTGCGAAGCCATCCATACGATAACGCGAGGTCGACAGGACTCTTGCCTCATCGCGCTCAAGAGTCTTCCGATACCGTGAACGTGTGAGAATTCCTGGGCTTTGGAGATGCCGTGAAAGAAGCTTGGCCTCCTCCCTGTCTTCTTGCGTCCTGGGATCGAGCAGGTGGGAGAGGTGAGAGAGATCCATTGTACGCTCGGTAAATGGCGTACTCTCACGGCTATGCTGATAGGTATCTCGAGTCGGTGTTCTTTGCCCGTCATCGTCAACATCCGACCACTCATCGTTATCCGTCGCCGTAGCAAAGGAGACCACACTAGTCGTATCGTCGTCCTGTGGAGGGATATAGTCTTCACTTGTGTCAATCTCTCCCCATTTACCGCCATTTCTCCACCAATTATATAGATACTCGCCTAGGTGCTCCTCGGACTGTTGCGCGCCTTCATCTTCATACATGCCGCTTGTTTGTAGTTTTTCTCTGGCGAATGCCTCGACATCAAATGTTTTATCGGGGCGAACACGGGTTTTTTCATCAATCATCAGCCATGGTTCGGATGACTTGACCCAGAGCCGTGCTGGACGAAGACCTGTGGCAGAGGAATGGGTTTTCTCAGTAGCTCGCGGGCCAGCGAGTCGACTTAGCCATCTCGGACTGTAGGTGATGCGTAACCTCCTCAGGAGAGACAGTGTGACTCGAGCATGAATAAGGATGACCAGTTTTGAGATACCTTTGAGGAATTGGAAGGTCAAAGCCCAGCGTCCTCGGCGTTGCTGGATCCCCACACCATTATCTCGTCCAGCCCTGGCAGCCTCCGCTTGTGGGTTCGTTCCACGAGTTTTTCTTTCGCGCGCATAGCCTGATGCCGAAAGCTGGGTCGAAGCATCATCATTGACCAGATCTACAACCTCAAGACCGTCGGCCAAAGTGTCTCCTCGGAGTTCTGAAGGAATGTTTGTTAGGTTTTGACGAAGTCTTCGCCGACGAACCAGAATGTCTTGCAATCTCTTTTTCTCAAGCCATGTCATTGAGTTAACATTGATGCGGGTCCCTTCGTTGAGGAATACGGCCTCGCTGGCTGCGGTCAATACAGTGAAACCGAGCTTGAGGATTGCTGTATAGAAATCTTCGTTCCAGTTAATAGTAAGAGGTGTGATTGCAGAAAGGTGGATATTTGCATGCAAGTTGCCATAAGCAATTTGGAACCTTTCCTTCCAGGTCAAAGAGCTGGGGTGGCCTGGCGGAGGAGACAGGACAGTTATGCCAAACGCCAGAACATAGATTAAACCACATGCTATGATACCAGTGAGTATGAGAAGATGCGGTATAAAACCCACAATGCAAACTGTGGGAAACCGCAGTATACCGACTTCCGAACCAGGGCCAGTGAGAGCATTTGCAAATCGTATAAAACTCCAGGCAAAAGTAGACATATAAGCAAGGCCCCAGATAGCGGTTGTAACAAGTCTGAACCGCGATCGCAGCCCCACGATCGCTAGAAAGTTGCTCATGAAATGACTGAAGCTCGATATCAATGAAATCAAGAGGACTTCCGGTGGCACGTTTGCCATACTGGAAAGTTTGGATCGCGGAATCGAAAGTGAAGTTCCGTCAGGTGTGAAGACAGTTTTTGGCTTGTAGAAGCGGGTGGTGTCTAGAGTCAACGGCTTGGTAACTACGGCTTCTGCTTCCGCAAAAGCCAAAGAATGCTCAAATATAGTCATACCAACTTCCTGAATCGGATGACGGCCCTGGAGGGCACAGGACAAGGTCTCAACGAATTGACCGAAACCTAGAGATAGAAAGAGAGGCCAGAGTAGTGCGAGCGATCCTGATGGGCGCGTAAAGGCAGGGTCGAGGGGAAACATATTCACTGCCCTGCAGGAATCCTCCACATCCTCCCAAAAGAGGATTGCCGAGCTGGCCCGCCATAGATAGCCCCCTTCGCCACCAAAATCTGTGTTCAAAGGTTTTCCAGTGGCCCCATATTGTATCTCAGACCAAGACGGTGAGGTCTGGCATCTTATAGCTTGGAGGACGGTCTGGATTCGGTAGAGGAAGAGAAGAAGGGGTACGATATAGAGTGCAAGGCGCAGGTAGACGCGATCAAACGAAAGTGGGACGCGGCTTGAGGCATAGAAGTGGGTGCGGTTCAATAAAATGGCCTAGAAAACTGGTCAGCGATATGTGTCAATATCAGAGAGGAAGAGTGCAGTAGTACTATGGTAAAAGTAGCAATGGCCCATTTGCTCGTGAGATAGGTGAAGAACGAGCCGACATTTTTGAGCGCCTGGAACATGCCCACGTCCTCTGAAGTGCCAGAAACTGCCGCCGTTGCCGATGCGGCTGCTGCTACAGATCCCTGAACAAACTGGCGGGCGGTAGTAGCAGTCGTAGAGTTGGTAAGGTTGGTCAATGTAGGCTCGGCGATGGCACTACCTCCATTGCGTATCTTGCCAAAGACGCTCTCTACATGCTCGCCCAGCGACCCCGCCTTGGACAGAAGACGGGGAACGGCCAGGAGTAAGTCGGCGGGCGAGGGTAGAAAGGAGCTCGCATTGGTGAGCGGAGCGGGCGACGGTTGCGCCATATGGGGTTTGGCCCAATCCAACGAGCAGGACTGGGTGTTGAACGGAAGTGAGATTCCAAGAATCCAGAAGAAAGCTGCAGCGCACGCCTATCGGGACTTGCGCATGATTGCTCGCCGCTGAGGTTATATCCAGAGGGAGCGGAAGAGAGCTAGGTGCTGAGCAGTGTGAAGGACAAGCCGGAAGTCAGTCGGTCGTGGAGATGGGGCGGCGTCATGCTCAGCCTAGCGGAAGAGAGAACGGGCCACTTCGGCGGATGAGCAAACGACAAACAACCGACGGCCCCTGCTCATCCCATTCCAACTTCTACAGACCACCTATCGCTGCACTGGCACTCCACACAGCCATCGACCATCTTCTTTGCCTGAGGCATACACTGAAACCAAGCAGAGAAGCATGGTGTAGGAGATAAAAGGATCCAGGCGACCAAGAATCCGATGACACGCCCCGACTTTGCCATTGCCTTTTTGTTTACCAATATATCGCCTGCACATTCTCCCCATCTACATTCCTTGGTCCCAACACTCTCACTTGGGAATACCTAGCTTGAAACCTTTCAATCGCCGTCCCATGGCTTCTGGACATGTGGCCCGCATGAGACACCTCAGCGGAGGTTAGGCCAAGAGCCTCTCTCCTTTGTGCCTATGAACGCAATGGCTATTATTAGTAGACTCTTTCAGCTCCTGCACAAGACAATTGCGCCTACCCACCAACAAACGCAGCTCAAGACAGACGATCGAAATGTTGGACTGCCGTGTTTAGTAGACTTTGTCTGTTTGGCGTTTGCGAAAAAGCCATCCCCGCAAACTTGACCAGCTATTCGCTCAGCATCCTCAGATCCGGACTGTGCACCCTTTGACAAGCCAAATTTGGGTCACTACAGGAACGATTTGCATGTCAATTGGCCAGTACTGGTGGAGAACTCCCGAGCAGCATCGCCTCTCTCCATCGGCCAGACCCATTCCAGCTCCTCCTTGCTACACGACGCGCCTTGCACACAACCATTCTTGGCACAGGAATGCACAGAGCACAACAATAAATGCTCAGCACACCCTGAGACATGGTCCTCACTCTCTTTTGTGATTTCTTACTTTTGCATTCGTTGGCTTACTGACGGTCCCTGCCCACTTAGAAGCTTCAATTATTATCTGATCATTATCTAAATCACTGCTTGTTGACTCTCTGCTACCCCCGCCCCTACCTTCAAGGAATCTTTATTTCCCAGCCCTTTTCCACTTTTAGATCTTTGCCCCTTTCATTAATTCCCACTCTTTGCGAGATACACTGTAATTACAATCATCACTTAGAGAGCGGCATTCTCGTTGCTCGCCACCATGAGACAAGCCGGTTTCGGCTCCCTGCTGGCCGGCGCCGCATTTCTTCTGAATGCAGTCGAGGCTCACTACTATTCGGATCTAGACCCGGCCTCCAATCTTCCCCTAGGATGGGTTTCCAAGGGCTGCTTTATGTATGTGATGGCCCGCACGTCTATCGCATCACTGCTAACACTGTCAAAGCGATTACATGACTACTTTGGGCGTGGGCTCTTCATGCCTGAGCAACCTGGGAAGCACCGTGGGAAACACCAATACCGGCAAAGTCTGTGCCACATACTGCTCGAACAACAAGTACAGATATGCGGGAACCATGGGTCCATACTGCTGTATGTTGCACAGCCCTCAACGAGGATGGGTGGCTTTCTAACACACATGCTAGATTGCGGTGGCAACATCCTCACCAGCACATGGCTTAGCGTCTTCAACTTCGGTGGCGTTAGCGACCAGTCCTCTTGCACGACTCCGTGTCCTGGAAACTCGTCTGAATCATGCGGTGCCAACAATCTGGTTGCTCCTCGCCTCAACATTTATGCCCTGGTAAGTCCGTTTTGTCATGCCTGTGTGCTCAAGCTCTGTACGCTGTCCCTCTTTCCAACTCTTTTTGTATCAAAGATTTTGCAACGCGATGAACGCCGAGCTACTTCGATGGAACGGAGTGGAGGAATTGGGTGGGAGGTTAGGATTAGCGGGAGTGGGGTGGTGGAGATCGGGCTGGTTGAGCTGTGGGGTACTATTTCGAGAGAAAGGATGTGGAAGAAAGAACCCGTAATGAAAAGGGTTTCGGTCTCCGGGTCCTGCACTCATATTAGTAATCTGAGAGGGCAATTAGCTGCTACTAATCAAAAGTCGTTGTCGAAGTGTCAATGCTGTCCATCAACTGAGAAACAAGTACATGTATCTTGCCTCGTATTGAAAAAGCATGAAAAGATCTTGTCAGAGGAGGAGACCATTTATACCTCCACCATCCCTTTATTTATTTTTCCTCCCCACCTCATTTCAAACTCGAAATTGTAAATCTTAGCCACGAACGCGTCAACGTATCTCCAACATGATTAAATAACTATACGCGGGGCCGCGAATGAGGTGATGTCAATATAAACAAGAAAAGGGGTAGATGAATGTTTGTTAGGCAGTTGTGAGAGAAGAAGCTTTGTATTTGGGGTTGTTTGGTGTTTCGCTTGGAGTTGGGAGTGGATGTGGGAGAGCTGCCTTTGTACGGCACAGCTGAGATGGTTTGACTTATTTTTTCTTTTACAGTCGGAGTGATGTTTGAGACTTGGTAAGAGGGCTAGGTTGGAGCATATGATCCCACAGTTGACCTTTTTTTTTCTTCTGCATTTTTACTTTTTCCTCTGATGTTGATGATTTCTGTTCACGTTGTTTTTCGCTGATTAGTATAAAAATGTTAGCATTGATCATCGCACGCGTCTGAATAATAAAAAAACATCCCTTGTCAACTATGTTATGTCTGTTGCTTCTCCCTCGTGATATACATGTTGTTATTTTCACTGTCACAGAAGGCTCTAAAGATCGGGGCGTCGTGACAAACAACATTGCAAAGGTGGTTGCATCTCAGTGCCGGACTGCTCTGACGAGACCTCAAACGGGAACTTTATTTCTAAGTATTGGTTTTGAGAATAGGTGACATATTCCATGATCATCTGCTGTCTCGTGTTCCTACTCTTAGGAAATATTCTTCATCAATACCGCTAGGGTGAAGAAAATGTGAAAGATTGCCACCAGGCGTTTCATTTTGCTCTAGAGCGAAAGGAACACATAACGGAGCGTCAGTATGCGGAAGTCGCGACACAAACAAATCATCGAATATGTATAATGCTCGCAACAGCATCCGCGCCCGGCACGAGAATGAACACTGAACAACAAAAGAAGTCAACATCATCCTAAACATAAATATCCACCCCATACCGAAAGCCATTTTTCACTCCTTTTTGCCAACTTTTGTTGTTGTCTTAATCGACTTACTAATGGTACATACACAGCAGTACAGCGCTTCTCTAATCATTGCCTCTGCACAGTTTCTCAACTCTTTGCCCTTTGGCTGCCCCTTGTTTAAATCATTGCATCCCCTTCCTTATTCCACTCATTTGGTATCACACATTGTATTTAGACTCGGGGTATAAAGCGCGGCGAGACTGCTGCTCATCACCATGAGACCAGCCGCGTTCGGCTTCTTGGTCGCCTGGGTTGCCACGCTCCTCGGTCTTGCGGCCGGCCTAAGTCCAGGAACCAATCTTCCTGCTGGATGGGCATCCAAAGGCTGCTACTTGTGAGCATGTATTGTTCCATTGCGGTTCTCTGCTGACATACGATAGTGACGGCTTTGCTGGTTATGGCGGGGCTTCTACGGTCCTACAGGGTCTTACCTATGCCATTGGCGATAGCAATTCAGCTGCAACCTGTATTGCGTATTGCACATTTAAATCCTACAAGTGGGCCGGAACAGCAGGTACTCAATGTGGTAAGTTAGCAAACCATACTGTTTCAGCAAAAAAAAAAAAAGTCCCGTTGACATTCGTTAGCTTGCGGTTTGGGGACCACTTCCGATTACATCAGCTCTGCTCAGAGCTTTGGCGACGTTGATAGAAACAATCAATGTATCTCCCCTTGTCCTGGTAATAAGTCTGAATCGTGCGGAAATGTGGAAATGTCTGGGGGCTTTTTGGGCATCGGTGCTACTATTACGAACCCTCGTATCAATGTCTACGGTCCGGTGAGTGAGTTTCATAACTTGGCTGTGTTCTGTGCTCAATGCTCTTTTGTTCTTTGCTTCTTTTCTGTTTCAATGCAACGTGATGAACGCCGAGCCACGAAGACAGACCAACCGGATGGCAGAAGGAGGAAGGGTCGAGTCATGGGTACGTGTGAAGAAAGAGGTGGCTGGGGTTTGATGATGTGTCGTGATGAGTGGAGGAATGTGATCTGGTTGCTCGCAATGAAAGAGCAACTGATATTCAGGCCTCTTCTTAGAATTGACAATATACCGGCTGGTCAGCTGTTACCCCATGATGATGTGCTTTTATAAACTTTCGTGAGGACTTGGAAGCGGATCTAACATCCGCTCTTCATTATATCTTTGATCCTTACTTTGTGTAGTAGACTTAGTATAATAAAATGGGTATGTGCCCATATTCCATTATACGCCACCAACAGAACGTGATCTCACACCCGAAGTTGTCAATCCATCTATGCATTCAGGAGAAAATGTCTAAAATTCACAAGAAATCTCTCAAGCTCCACTTATATCATATTATGATAAGGACATAGAGGAACCCCATTCACCATGTCATTAGTCGAACTCTTCCCCTTTCGGTTACCGCATTAGCAATCGTACATCTACTCTATGACTTTACCCCAAAAAACTAACTTAGAAAACATTCCCCATAGCAACCAGTATAATCAGTGCATAAGAAAAATAAATATTCATCATCGGGGTCACATTCCTGCGAGACTCGCTGCGGTGGTAAGGCGGCCTCCAAAAGGAAGTCGTTGGCCGTGGCCGGCCAGTGAGAACTGTGACCGCGGACGAAGTAGAAGAGATAGAAGTAATCGATGCGCTGGCTGTGTTGGACACAGTTCCAGTCGGCAGATGGCAAGACTTCGAGCCTCCGCACTTGTGGTCGGGCGTTCCAACAACACTATTTGAAGCCTGCACAGAAGGACTATTGGCCTGTCCTGCCCCACCATGCCCTGACTGCAAAGTTACCGTTAGAGTCTGGTATGCAGTTTTTTTCAACACTGTCGTTGTTACAGTTTGGAAGATCGTCTCTTTCACGACCTGTGTACTGGTCTCCGTTGCGCGAGGAAGCGTCAAGGAACCCGTTTGCTTTTGACCAGGAAGCGTCACTGTAACAGTCTCGACTTCCTTGACAGTCAAAGTAGGCGTCACCGCCGAGAGAGTTACAATTACTGTCTTGTAATCGGCGGTGACGGTCTCTACTTCGACTATTGTCACCTCTTGTTCAGGCACGGTCACCGTGTGCGTAAGGATGCGTGGAGGCCTCCACCAATTGACGCAAGTGTTGGGGCAGCTGGATGAGCTCGTAGTGTGGGGCTTAGTTGAAGTTGCTGCTCCCTTGCAATGAGGTTTCGTACAGTGGGGTTTGGTGGAAGTTGCTGCTCCCTTGCAGTGAGGTTTCGTACATTGGGGTTTAGTGGAAGTCGCTGCTCCCTTGCATTGAGAAGACTTAGTACAATGGTGCTTAGTTGAAGTTGATACCCCATGGAAATGAGAAGTCTTCGTACAATGGTGCTTGGGAGAAGTCGCTCCTCCTTTACAGTGAGGAGATTTCGTACAAGGGACTGGCGGCGTGGTGGTGGGTCGATGTACTGGCTTCGTACAGTTGCCGCCCGTCTTATGATGATTCCAGCAGGGCTTTGGACCCTTGAACTGTGATTTGCAAGAGTTCAAGATACATTTTGGATTTGAATCGGGACTCAGAGTTCCGTTCCGCGGATGGGAGCATGCAGCAACTGGGCTGTTGGCATGCTTTGAGCATGGTGCTGGTGTCCATTTCTTAGAGCTGCTCATCGATACGAGAGAGCTGGTGATCACTTTGGAGTTGCTTGAACTCAATTTGCTCGTAGGCTGAGCAGGAGTTGAGTATATCAAAAGCGGCGTCGAAGGCGATTCTGAACGAACGCGCCTAGTAGAGCCGCTGGTAATGGATAGTGTAGAGAAAGAAGAATTCTTGGAATCATCCCCATCGGATTTGCAAGCACTGATGACCCTCTCATCTGGAACGCCTTGCATCTTCTTATCTTTCAGATAGCAGCCGCCATAGTCTTTAACCCGAGGATCCTTTCTCCAGGAGACAGCCACACACCTCTGATCTTGACGGCACAGGTCTAGGCATGCGTCAAAGGTATGTGTAAACGATGGCTCCTTGAACTCATCACCACCATAAAAGTCAGTAGCACACTTGACTTTAAAGTAGGTGCTGCCGACATGAACCACAGAACCATCGTTGAAAGATTTGGTGGCGTCTGTGCAAGTCGTGTCACTGTCACCGTACCTAGCGACAGGACCGTTCAAATTATCATCGATGGCATTGGTGACGGTGTCACGCGGAGCACTCGATGATAGAAGCCGCAAACCTGCATTATATTAGTTCATTCTTTTTCTTCATCGCATCTATGCTGCTCACCTGTAGAGGAGTCCGACTGTACATAACGGGTCACCGTTTTCACAACCCAGACAACCTCCGTAAAAGCCTTAGTGCTCACGGGCTTTCCCCAGGTAATGACGGAATCATCAGTTGCTGGAAAGTTCGTGATCTGGGAAGCAGTGGTTTCAGTTCCAGTGGCCTGGTCAAAAACTTTGCATTTCAGTTAGTTTTCTAGATCCTATTTGAGCTCTCCAAAGAACGGAAGTGAAACTTACTGCAGAACCGAGAGGAAGACGAGGTATAACAGTACTTCGGAGGAACTGGTGGCAGTGGACCGTATTCTTCGGCCGAGAAGCTGGAATGCTCATAGGAAGCTTCACATAAGTCAGTCCATACTGCTGAAAAATCTTCGCTGACAAACCCTGCACTCACCAGTTGGTTTTCCCTGTGCGCCAGCAAGGCCGCCGAGGACCATAAGCGTTGGAAAAGCCCCTCGAGTTGCGAACATTGCGAGATAACTCAGGAAACAATGGGGCTTCTATCAAGGAAAGAACACGATGGCGGAGAAGACGCCGCACAAGAGCTAGGGTGAAAAGGTTTTCCTCAGAGCTGGGTAACGGAAGAGTTGGTCGGATCTTATGGGTCTGGAGTCAAATTGCATTTGTGCGGAAAGGGCAGGTTAAACTGGGTCGTTAAAGCACTGAAGCAAAGGTCGATATGGAGCGTACCTAAGTTGGGGAGATGGTTATCTCCACACTTCTACTCGCTTCAACAATTCTCGTTCAGGATTCACCCTATCAAAGTCTTGGAAAAACACTGCCCTGGGGTCAACCATCTTTTGCGAGTTTGAGAAATACATTATAACTATGGTCCCAAGTGGGAAACAAGACATCAACAGTGATGCCGAATTTCCAGATGTGACCTTCTACATATCACGGCTGACATTAACGATAAGAATGATATCATACAGAACAACTGTAGGATAACGCAGCAGGCTAACCAAGCTCTCCGTTGACTTATTCATAAAATACATTCTTGCCTCAAAATGAACTCTTTAGACATGCCACCCCAATTCATTTATAATACCCATTGCAGATGCGTTTCACTAACCCTAACAAACCCACATTACCACGAATCCTAATGAGACACTCAAAAACCCCTGAGCAGCCATTCCCAATCTATGCAATATCACTAATGCAAAAGCTTCGAAGCAATCAGCAGCCATTCAACTCTGCATTGAACACATGAGAAAACGCACTCCACATTGCTACATCGCGGCCCAAAAGCCTCTACTCGAACGCAGGTACATCCCTACTACTCCTTCGTCGTACCCACGGCTCAGCGAACCCAAAAAAAAAAAAACCACCCCTTTTCCTCCTTTCCACACCAACACAACGTTACGAAAGCAGTCAACATTTCTATAGAAAGCAACTCGGGCCAAAAGATAAAGAATTTAAAATCATAAAGTAACATCCCAGAAGATGAAAACATATGTAACACTTTTTCCCACAACAAGCACTTTCCCTGCGAGAAATCTAAACGCTTCCTATCATATCTAGATGCATTTGTAATATGTCTGATAATCTAGTTTCCCAACAAATTCGCCCTCGAGAAACATTACCACGTATCCGTTGTTTGGTGGTACGGAGTAGGAAGAAAGAAAGAAAGAAAGAAAGAAAGAGGATTGGTTGAAGGACTGTGGTTAGCACCAGCTACACCCACCATCGAAACCACAAGATCCATGTCCAAATCCAACAAGTAAATACCATTCTCATCAAAAATTCTCACAAATCAAGAATACATATATATATTTAGGAATCCCTATCCAAGTCCAAGTCCAAAGACATAACAATGCACTCCATCTTCCATCCTTCTCTCTCTCTCTCTCTCTCTCTCTCTCTCTATCCAAACCTCCACACCATCATATCATATCCCATCACACCGTATCTATCGTATCTCTTTTCTAGACCGCATCGCATCGGATCATACCATACCCAACCCCTCACCCCCTCCAAAAAAAAAAAAAAAAACGCGGGGCAAGCCCACGCTAACTTAGACGATTAAAGCACAAGTTTCTAACCCAGTCCAATCCAGTCCCCCCAGCCCCAGACGCAACCCTCGACAGATACATACATACGTGGCGCCACGTGCAATGCTTGGTTTTGAGTTTTATGGCTCGTCATCCGGCCTGTCGCCATATGCACGCGATTGCGCATTCGGCCCGTCGGCCGGTTCGTACACGTTAGAAATCAATGTTTGTCTCAGTCGCAAATAGGCGTCATAACTTTGTTTCGTTTGACACGCAGGATGCTGTTGGATGTTAGGCAAAAAAGAAACTATTCTAGAATTTTTTTTTCTCATTGGCTCTGTTCGTTCAAGGACAGTACGGTATCATGATATACAGGCTTGGACGGGTGGCTTGCCATGCACCCCCTAATCCCATTTTATCTCAAGTAACAAAAAGTTGCGTGATAGACATGTCGTTCCTTTGGCAGCTGACCTACCAATTCCCTACCCGTTCATCGTTCCGTGCTAGTATGCTGAACGCGTTCGCTTCCTCCCGCTGTTTGCACTCTATGCGGCGGCGGGCTCAGCGGTGAGGTTGGACTTGATGGCGGCCTCGAGGGCCTTGGGGTTAGCGCCTACAACCTCACCGACCTTGTCGCCGTTCTTGAAGAGGAGGAAAGTAGGCATGGCGCGGATACCGAGTTCCTGGGCAACGTCGGGGACTTCATCAACGTCGAGCTTGTAGAAACCAGCATCGGGGTAGGCGTCCGCAAACCTGTGATGGTGTTAGTCGCGATCTTGCGCAGAGCGATACGAATCAGACCTACTTGACAACCTGGGGAGCAATAACTTTGCAAGGACCGCACCAGGTAGCAAAGCAGTCGAGAACAACGAGCTTATCCTTGGCCTCGAGAGCAGTGTCCCAGTCAGACTTTCTATAATAATCAAATCTTGTTAGCGTGCCATTCGCGATTCAGGGACTATGACGTTGCCTTTTCTCCGCGACGTGCGCGAACTGGCGGGAGAAAAAAGTGTGGACTCACGAGGAGAGGTTGTGTACGCCTTGTCCACCCATTTTGCTAGTATTGGAGAAAAACCGTGGAGTGAGAAGCGGTCGATAGAGATGCGTAGAAGCAGTAGTGTTGATCGAGGAAGCTGTTCTGAGACGAGCGGAAGTAAGCAGAGTCCTGGCGAAAGCCATGATACATATATATATATATATATATATATTATATGTACAAGTGCAAGGGAGCGGGATGCAGGAATTAGAAGCAAGAGATCGAACGATGGATTTCAAAGAATTGGGGGTCGTGCCGAAGCGATCGAAGCCACTGGACAACTGACAGAGAAACGGCGGCCGATTACAATTCAGTTGGCATAGGGACAGAGACAAAAGACAGGCTTATTTTAGTGACGGCGGATTCGGCAAAGGCGCGGGAGAAGACCCTGCGCACCAGATGCCGAACGGTCGGGGCTGAGAAAGCAGACAGGAGCAGGAAAGGCACACTTACAGAGTTGCGAGAGGGAGAGCGTGGTGAAGTTGCAGAGGAGGGTCAGCGGCAAAGCAAGGTGGAATCTTTAGATGATGATAAATCTAAAACCCGAGGTGGGCTGGTGCTCCAGTGGGCTGCAAGTGGCAGATTGTGGGATAAGGTGGGATGGGTGCGCGCCTGCCCCAAAGCGAAAACGGGCAGGCGTGGCCACGGCGATGACGTGCTTCCTTGCCCGACCTCGCCCGATGTTGCCCAACAAAGAAGGATGGTGGCGGGGTACTTTACTTTTCTGTTCGGCAGGCGGAAGGCGCGACACACTCAGCGCACAGCAGCGGGGCAGAGAGCACTTCATGCAGACACCATCTGCCATAGATGTATATGTATACATTGACACCATCTAGATACAGTACACTATTACTTGTAGACTACATTGATCGTGTGACAATAGTTAGTACATGCTGCATGCCTGATCTCAACCAACCACTCTCTGTTTTCCACGTTCTATTTGCAACCTCCAACACTAGTTCCATGGCCTCAGTGTATACACAACAAGTTCACCAGAGACCCTCACATAAAATCGGAAGAAAAGCCCACCAACCACTTCATCCAATGCACATAAAACTCCCATAGCCTCTCCACGCAGCAGAGACACAAGCACGCACACACAAGACGCAGCGCCTCAGACAATGGGCCAAACCCTCCCTCTATACCGTGGCTGAACAAAACACGATGGATTCTTGTCATCCAATTCACCAACAATCCCATCTTCTTCCTCAACCGGACTGCTATGCGTGTCTTAGATCTATATTGACTCACGTTCTCCATCTAAACCACCCGTCTCACTTCGCCTCGAGTCGCGCGTGAGACCGGGGAAAGCAGGCATAAAATAATTCAGATCAATTCAAGCCATCAATACAAGTATGCATTGGTACTACTGCTACTTCAATGAATCAGGCTGGGTCCAAACCATCATCCAGGAGGTCTGGACTGTGGAAACCATCAACCACCAACCCAAAATTGCCACGGAGTGTTCCGTGGTCTATCTAGTGTCCGTATCCCATCAAAATCGTGTCTTCCAGAAAGTCCCTTCACCTGATTCAAATAAACCTCCTTTTCTCTCTTCAGAAGGATCCCAAAAGGATCTCAAAATTACAAAAGTGTTGTTAGCCGCTCCTTCTCGCGGCATTGTCTACAAGTAGTACAAACTGGTGGTATCAGGCCCAAAACAAAACCAAAACTGATGGGTAATTAAAGGAAAGTCCAAAATGATCCTAACAATAAGCAGTCCCTAAACGATATCAATGTGCCAACCAACGCCGCGCTATGAGTAGTTGTCGAGAGTGCCTTGGGACACCAGATTCCGAGCGAGTCTCCAAAGAGACTTAGGTTGCGGGGAGTGCGGAAAAAATCTTTCTTCCTTCCAGGACGTAAGCGAAACAGGGAGGGGTGGACCCTGGGAAACCAGCCGTCGTATGTTGTGCCAAACCGAGATAAAAAGACGCAGATACAGATAATGAAAATCTCTAAATGAAGGACTGGGGGTGAGATCCGATAATGACAGACAGTGACAAAGGAAAGTTTTCAAATGAGTGTGGTACGGTTTTGACAATCATGCGTGGTGGTCCCGGAGTGATCCCAATACCCCTCCGTCCGCGGTGGCCCAAGAATAGATTTCTCTCGTCTACTCCTGTTCAACCGGCTTGTTATTGCTCTGGGAGGCTGTGCTCGACCGCTTGTGAATGTCCAGCAGTTTGGCTGATCCAGCGCTGAGATGTCGAGCGTGATGCTTTCCCAAGTCGACACTTCTTGCGCGCTGAAGTGTTACGGGCGTCACAGGCTCCGTTTCTGAGGTGGGCGAATCTGGATCGGCGCTATCGGCAATTGCGGGCGTGCCCTGAAGCGTTGCCTTCTCTCCGTCAATTAATAAGCCTTCTCTTGACTTTACACGGGCTTGGCGATGCACAATGGTGGGCTGCCGGCCAACTGTGTGAACTACTTCTTCCTCGTTGGATCGGCGTGAGCTGGTTGTCTGGTTCTGCTCATCGTCGGACCCTGCATTGGTGTCAAGAGCGGCCATTGCAGTGCTGCTTGCGCGCTTGGTTAGCATATCGGCAGAATGGGCAGACCTCCGTCGCTCGTCTGGTGACGGGGTCAGTCTCCTGAAGTACTCGTCGTCTGGAATGCCCAATTCCTCATAGGAGGCACTGAACTCTTCATTACGCTTCACAGCGGTTGAAGAGGCAACGCTGTTGCGCATTTGCTGTGACTTGTTCGATCTCCGCTTCATCGGCTTGCCAGACAACCAGGACCCTTCAGAGTCGACGGAGGCCAACGACTGAGACATGATGCCAGTAGCGGGAACGCCAGGACTGACGGGAGAGTCCGACCGGTCTCCGGCTTGCGTGTCGTTGATCTGAGCATGAAGAGCCTGGCTACTCCGTCGGACAGCTGCGGTGTTTAGAGCAGGAACCTCTGGGGACTGCACTCGGGAATCAGGTGGAGAAAGTGGGAACTCTGGCAGGTCTTCCCTAAACTTTGAGCGGGTCCTGCGAGGCACACTCGACGGCCTCTTAATCTGCACGGGTTGTGCACGAGGACCCGCTGCAACCAGGTGAGCAGGGATTGGCTGACGAGACATGGACTCTCGCGAAGTATTGGAGAATGAAACCTCCGAGGGTGTGTTCACTCCCTGATCTTGAGAGTTGCGTTTTGATCGCCTGAAAATCGAGGCAAACACGCTCATACGCCTTCCTTCTGAGCTGCGCCTTCGGCTTGAGCCCTTCTTGGAAGTTGCAGTTGTCTCGGTGGTTTCCACGGGATGAAGTGATCCGCTCGCACTTGGGTCTTGGACGGGTTCCACAGATGGAACTGCAGTCTCTTGGGCGATTTTCTCTGAGAGGAGCTCCGGCATCTCCGAAACGTTCGATGGTCCGCGTGTGTGTACCGGTGAGGAAACGCTACCACGTGAGTACCGAACTGCCCGGGCATCAGAGACAACTGGCTCCTCCATGGGACTATCGAGTGGAGTGGGTAGTTGGCTGTTTAGCTCTGCCTTGGGGGCGAGCCCAGCCGTTTCTAATCGTTGTGATGGCTGCGGTGTAGATGGGCGCACATCGTCCATTGGGGTGGGGGTTGACAGGGCCTCTCTTTCGATTCCCAGGCCAATCGCCCCAATAGCTTCTCTGTTGGGGGTAGCAGGTGTGCCTGATACGGCTGCCGCAGCTTCTGCAGCCTTTTGCTTCTCTGCACGGCGTTCTAATCGTCGGCGTAAACGCTCATCTTCTTGTTTTCTCTTCTTTTCTCTACGTCGTTTGTCTCTATCCAGAATTTCTCGTAAAGCACCTGCATCTAGAGTGTCTGCTAGGTCGTCAATTCTACTGTGTTTCCGTTGATGATTTGTAGTATGATGGTCGCCATCCCTGCTGGCAGTCAATCCGCGGTCTCGTCGAACATCATTCCTTGCTTGGTATCCAGTTGGGGAAGAGCTGGAGCCACCCCCTGTACCGCTGCCATAGTAGTACTGAGAGCCTACCGAATACCGGATGGTGGGCCGGGGTGAGAACATGTCGAGAGTGCTCACCCTGAACGCACGGGTTTCTGAATTGCCGGACATGGAGGAATGAATTGAGTCTTCGAAAGGGAGGGAGACGTTGGAGGTGGGGCGTTCGAAGCGGTGGTTGAGGGCACCTTTGACCTTCTTGCTGTCTCGACGGAGTAAGCCTCCCGAGCTGCCTGCAGAACGTTTTTGGGGGAGAGGAAGGCTCATGGCGCGGATCTCCTCTTCACGAAGGTGATCATTTTCTCGCCGCCTTTTGCTAGACTTGCGTCGGATCAGGCCGGTGTCGACGGGGACACTTTTGCGCAGGGACTGGGGTCGTTGGAGCTTCCCCCGGTCCCGAGCGGTAGGTAAGCTCGAGTGCGAGGTAGCTTGAAAATTGTACGGAATGCCGTGCTCGAGGGTGACGGGGCGGAGGTGGGGGCTCTGTTCAAGTCGCTTTTGGTGAGGGAGGGCGGTGATGTCTTCGATGCTGGAGCGGTGTCCTGGGGGTAGGGGGCCAAAGGCACTGCTTTCTTTGGCAAAGGCGGACGGATCAGCAAGCGCGACGGTGGGCGAGTTCTTTTCGACGTCGCGCAGGGAGGTCGTGGTGGAGCGCGAACTCCTTCGTCGGCGGCGAGTGCTGCGTTGACTGGGCATTCTTCTTGGGGCATCGCTGCTGGTGCGGGTCGCGGGAAGGGCTGCTACAGGCCGTTGCCTGTCTGTGACACTGGTGGCTCGAGCCTCTTTGACTTTAGCGGCCCTGCTGCCGCGACCTTTGCGCCCAAACGGCCACATGGGCATGGATGCAAATGTGGCCGGAGGTTGCGGGCGTGCGGGCGCAAGAGCTGGACGCGAGAAGAAGTGCAAACGTGACTGCGCGAGCGCGGATCGTGTTTTGCGGGCGGCGGGCGGAAGGGCTATCTAATGTCGCTCGAGTCTCGGCACTGCATTGTGCGGGCTGGGGTGCGGATGGATGGTGGTGTGTGTGTGGGCAGGCTAGCGAAGGGCAGCGCAGCGGAGAGCAAAGCAAAATCGAGCAAAGTAACGCAGCCGGCGGGCGAGTGTCCAAGGTCCAAAGGTGCGGTCGAGGGGGGTGCGCAAGAGTGAGAGAGAGAGGAGAGGAGAACTGCGAGTGAATAGATGAAAGTAAGTTTAGTAGTCAGTAGTGGTAGTGGTAGTGGTAGTGGTAGTGAGCAGGTGACGGGGTGGGCGGCAACGAGGGAATAAGGAGCGAGAGAGGAAGGGAGGGCGAGAGCGAGATCGAGAAAGAGCAAGAGCGGGCTGGAGCGTGAAGAAAGACTGGACACACACTCACGCACTCTCTCTCCAGTGGCCTGCGCAAAGCCTTGTGATGTAAGGAGGATTGGTAGGGCCGGTAGGGGTGGGTAAAGGGTTGGCAGACAGCGGAACGGCAAGGTTGCTTGGATGCTTGCTCACTTTAGTCGCCCCACCACGAGGGCGCGCCCAAGGGCCAAAAATATGCACTCTTGGGGTGGTCAGTGGCCAGTGGTCAGTGGCCAGTGGGTGGGAGGAAGTAAAAGTCAGTACTGAGAGCCACCAAAAGCTGTCGACTAGTGCGCCATGGTCTGCTAGAGAGAGCTCGGGGAATTGCCTGGCCGTTGGGTGGCCACTCCCTGTCGTTCCTTTCCCTGCCCTGCGAATTCCTGCCATTCCTTGCCAACAACGGGCTGGGATGGGGTGGCTGGTTGGCTGGTGCTGCTGCGGTCGAACTAGGGCAGTCATCGTCTACTCTCCTCTTTTCTTTTCCTGTTCTTTTTTGCTTGTGGGCTATCGGAACCGGGTCCGCCTGGCTGCACCTTTTCTTACACACGCTGCTAGGTACCGTTTGAACTTATGTCCAGTAGGTGCTCACTTCACAACCTACATACCCCTTTATGCGCCAGCTCCACTGGCGACGCTTTGCAGTACACCGTCTACATCTTCGCTTTAAAGCGGAGTAGGTCACTGTACAGTAGATGCGCATATGCGACGGTGGGCGACCGCGCATGGTGACGGCGCCAACTTTGCCATTCGTTCAATGGCAATGGCCGTCTGACCCCTCGCATCATTTGCCATCCTGTCCGGCCATGCCAATCTGCCATGCTCCTCATCCACCATTGATAGTTGCTTGTCCACGAGAAAGGGGAAAAGGGAGACGATCAACGGCATTGTTTGGCCTTGAGCAAGGCACGTCGCATGGCAATCCCCCAGACTCCCACATCATGGGCGCATCATACTTGATATTCATGGCACATTTATGGCACATTCATGGCACGCCGACCGACGTCAACCACCAAGGACAAGCCAGACCGTGACGGCCCTTGCCCGCACCAGACGATCACTGGGCTGTGGCGTCTGGTGGCAATCGTTGAAGCCTGCACGGCCAAACGCCCGCTCGCTTCGGCCGTCGAAGCGTCGTCAAGAGCTGCCTCAGTCATCCTCAAGTGGCTGCACTTCCGTTTCTGCCTTTTGGTAGCTACGCTGCTCCGGATGACACCGAGACCATGAGACCAGATCGCTGCCATCTCTACCATCTCTAGACTGCTTTGCTCATCAATGCCTGTGCCAATCAGGGCCGCTCGTCTCCTCCATCACACTCTCTGGGACCGCGCCGCCAATCTCTCGACCATGGTTCTTCTCAGCCGGCAGCATGGTTAGGATCGTCTGGGGAGCAGAGCAGAGCAGACCCTTTCCCACCGCTTCCCCATAGTGCTGGTTTGCTACTATCGTCACCGTCGTGCAAGGGGAGTCGCGGCAACACGCTGCGGGTGTGTTACTGGTAGGGTATGTGGGTACCTACGACATATTGGGCAATGGGCAATGTGCAATGTGCCAGGGCCAGTGCTGCAGAGCCCACCAGCGTCAATACTTTGAAGCGGCAGTGCTGTGGAGAGCCACGTCGGTCTTGCAGCGGCGCAACGGTACGGAAGGGCCCGAGACGCTCCAATCCATCTCTGCTCTGCCTACGCCCATGCCCACGTCTGCATGCATCCTTCGGTGGTGACTATTCTTTGACGCAAAGAATACGCCCGGCCCTCAATATACTCGACGACAGCTCATCTCATCTCCCGATATCCATCTCCCCACCCATCCACTCACGCCAGTCAGACGCTGCCCCAAGGCCAGGTACAGGTACCCGCCTACGCGACATGCAGGTTCGCTGTTTGTGGTTGTCCGCCTCGAACTTTGGTTGCCCAGCGTGCCTCTTGTCCCTCTTGTCCCTCTCATCGTTCCCCTCGGAACCACGAGCTCCTTCGGCCGCAGACAAGACAATAGCGCTGGCGCTGTGCTATCTTCAGACTGTTCCTCCAGCTCTGCTTCGTACTTCTCGTGTCTGCCGTGGGCCTGAGACCTTCGTCCCTCTGCAGTTGCCTCCATTTGTCGACATCTGTCCTACCAACGCGGCATGGTCTGCGGATGTTTCAAAGTACGACATTGGTGCCTCTGCCTGTGTCCGTCTGCATCTGCTGTTTGACTTCGCCTGTGATCCCCGTCATCATCTCACCCCCCAGAGACCAGACCAGACCCTCCTCTAAGCCGCGCCCACAAACCCGGGCTGCCTGCGCTGCTCATGCACTTCCTTTTTTCTCTTCTCACCCTGTTCGCTCTCCCTCAGCTTTTGTCTTTGCCCTTGTCTATTGGCTGAGTTCTAGATGCCAATCACCCACGCTGACTGCGTTTCAGATCTGCTTCCCGTTCTCGCTAACTTCTCAGCCTGGCTTTTCCTGCAGGCTGACTGTTATCGCGGGGGTATGGAACAGTTTCCCGTGGTTGATAGAGATTGCATTCAGTCAGTCCACTAATCGTGGACTACACGGCACCTTGTGATCCGAGGACGGTAACAATAGCAGCAGCAGTCAGTCTATTTGCGACGTCCATCCGTACTTTCGACTTCCCGAACATTTCAGAACTGTCCTAACCACTCTTTTGGCTCTAGTCGCATTCTTGTTGATCAATTCTAGCATTCCTCAGCTGAACAGTTGGAATGGCTGCCCTGCCATCCCCAGTAAGATTATCCATTTGAATCAAGGCAGCTCAGAGACTTTTTTTTCTTTTCTCGCCTGATCTTGCCCGCCACATTCTCCTAGTTCTAGCCACCACTTACGCGCTTCTTCACAACGCAATGTCCACTGTCTATCCACATGATCTGCCACCTGATTTTTCACTACCTCCTCCACCCGCCCTTCTTCAATTACAATGTCAATCTCCCCTGTGAGTCACGTTACTATGGTGAATAATCATAGGTTGATGGATTTGCGCTAAGCTGGTCACCCGCCGCATTCTGTGGTAATTGGCTTCTCTGCAGTCTACTCGCCTTTTCGTCCTCAATTCCTTCTCGTGCGCAGTTGGCTAGTTACTCCGATGTGGATTCAAGTGGACATTCCCAGGCTGCACCACAGCGTTTTCCAATGCATCGCTTACTTGCATCCTCTTGACTCGAACAAGCTATGCGGAGCGAACGAACATACGGTCACCAATCGCGCAAAGCGCTCAACGTGCCACTGCGTGAAAACGATGGTAGTCCCCACAGCAAATACAGCTGAAGTCGTACTGGCACAGCAGGCGCCACGACAACGGGGAAGCGTCTCTACATCATGGCGAAGACGGGTCCGTGGAAGCTAATTTCTAAGGCATTGGTCTCTTTTGCGTATCTATTGGGCAATAAGTCTCCGCCGGACGGTTTCCATCTCGCATCTCAAGTCACATCAGGCTCTACCAATTAGTAGGGGCCCGGGGAAGGTGGTCTTCGTGGGTACACGAAAAGCTGGGCAGGTCTAGAAACGGCCGTGGTTGCGGTGTTGAGATGAGGGATTTGGTTTTGAGCTCTGCCGTGCATGTGGCTGTATGTTTGATGCTCCCGAGAGGGCCTTGGTGCAGTACAATGATCCCCATGTCTTTCAAGAATTCTCGAGAATGGAGATGTCCCCGGCATGTAGAATTCTAGGTGTAGTGTTGTGCATCAAAGAATCTATTCCTGTTTGGGCTAGCTCAGTTAGGTGTGCTCGTCCCCGCAACCGAGCACTGGTCTGGTGTAAACAAACAAGAACATCAACACGCACGAACGGACTCCCACAACTGACATCCACCATCTCACCCTTTGGACTGAACTCAACGCGCAGATATCATAAACAATGTCATACAATCCGCGCATGAGTATGGCGCGAGGCGCTTCGCACAATCAGCGACAGCGACAGGTCGAAGAGCATGATGCTTTTATGACTCTGGTAGGCGCTTTACCGCTACTTGTTGTTTCCATCTGCTAACTCTTGGTAGCCCGACTCAGAGATTGCCGGATGCATTACAGATATTGGCATTCCTTTCACCGTCGCAGACCTCCAGAAGCCCAATCCACAAGTTATCCAGAAGGTCTTTGAATGGCTAGCAGAGCTGCTGATGAACACGACACGCGAGGTTGTTGCGCCGGCAATGCGCGCAGCCGCCGAAGACATGTACGGATCAGACGCAGAGAGGATATTTACGAGTGACACCAGAGATCTCATGGCTTTTTTCGTCATTCTGCGCAAGCTACTGCGCGAGGTGAGTTATATGCAGTTGCGCGCGTGACGATCACAGCTAACATTTCCAGTGCGGCATCCATGACTTCACGTTTCAGGACTTGTACAAGCCCACACATCAGCGCCTAGTCAAGATCTTTTCGTACATGATCAACTTCATTCGCTTCCGTGAATCGCAGACGGCCATCATCGACGAGCACTTCAACAAGGCTGAGCGTACCAAACTCCGAATCGAGCAGCTATATAGTGACAAGCAGACCAAAGAGATGCAACTCGCCGAACTGGAGCGTAACCGCAACACGATGCAGAAGTTGATGCAAGAAAAGGAAAAACGCAATACAGAACTCAAAAACAGACTGCTCGAGTTGAAGAGGGGACAAGAGGCGGTTGCAGAGAAGCTGGAGCGCGCGAAGATGGAGCAAAATAGGCTCAAAGAGCTGCTGCAGCAAAAGGTCGAGAACAAGGAGAATGTACAGCGCGAGGTCATGAAGTTGAAGCCATATACCCAGCAAAGCCCGACGGCACTTGAGGACTCTTTACGCGATCTGCAGGACAGGCTCTCCTCTGACAAGGCACAAATCGACTCTCTAGACCGCCGCGCGCGCGCTCTCCAAACCTCAACAGACTCGTTTTCCGTGGTTGCAACTGATGTCACGTCTTGCACGCGGCTCCTTACCGACGTGCAGGCCGACTTAGCGAAGGAGGAAGAGGAACTTGCAAAAGCCTCACGGCACAGAGACGCGCTCGCAGACCGTAGCAGCAACGTTCGCGATATTGAACGACAAGAAAAGCTGCTGAAGAAACAACTTGACAATGTGAACGCACGCACAGAAAAACTCCGAAACAAGGCTGACGAGGAGGCCGAGCGTGCGCGAAAGCGAATGGAAGAGTTGCGCGACACACATGCCAAGCTTGCAGAAGAACGTGGCGAGAAAGGCCGTGACATGGAGAGGAGACGGGTGCGGATTGAACAGACGGAAAAGAAGGTAAGAAACCCGCTTTGCATTTTACAGTGCAATATGCTAACAATTCAAACAGATGGCCGAACTCAAAGACAACATTGAGAACGAGATCCATGCTGCCCATGACGAGTACCTGAAGATGGAGAGTCACATTAAACTCTACGTAACGGAAATGGAGCAGAGCATCTAAGCGAGTTCCACAGTTTCGGGGTTTCTAGGGTGCATATCCATCTTGTAATAAGTTTCTAGTTTAAGGAGGGCTAAAGGGGACATGTCTAGATTGGGGTGAGCGGACGATATGATGATGGCTGGGCGTTGTGTTGGTTTGTTTGAACAGGGCATGACGTAACTCATCTTGACTTTGCACTGAGTGTTGAGCAGCCGAAATTCAAAAGAGATACCATTGTTATGTTTTTATTATCATTTTTGGGAGCCGCGCTGAGAGAATTGAGACAGACATGCTTGATCCTACCTGCTCCATTACTTACTGCCCATCACCTTCTTTCTTACTTGCTGTCTAATTACCCCCCTCCTGCCTCCTGACTTGACTTGACGTTAGATGTGAATAATCCGACCCCTTGCTTTATCCCATTTTCGATCCCCAAATACCTGTTCTAATCCCGATCCCGGTCCCGGGCCCCTTACTTTTAACTTTCTACTTCTTACTTGTTTCATACTTTTTTTTCGTCAAACTTTTTCGACTTGTTGGTTTGGGGTTGTGGTTTGCGGGTTGTGTAGATAGAGAACGGGGAATGGAAAACGCACGTTGTATTGAAGTGCAATATACGTGTTTAACGCCGTACTGTTTTTACGGTAAGATCAAATCGAGTAGAATCAAATGGAATAGGATGAGTGGTGTATTTACTCTACACATCGCACAGCACAACAAACCAGACCAGACCAGAGCATATCAATAATCTTAACGCCCACACCACACAACATCCACGAGAAATACGCAAAGTTCTCCGGTGTTGAATTTCGTACTTGATTATTTAGCTTTAGGTTAAAGCTAAGGGTTTGTTTTTGTTGGCGAGGTATTAACTCATACCTCATGAACAGCCGAATATGTCGTCTAATCACTCCATCGTCTTGACGAGACGAGACGAGACGAGGGAATGAGTAGAAAAACGTGTGGTGTGGTATCATCAGTACGGTGTAACTTTTTGCTTCACCTCCAGAAGGTACTTATCTTCATTGCCTACTTGTGCATGTTTATACTTTGCATCTATGCTCGAAGGAGAGAGAAAAAATGTAAAAATTTGTACTAATTATTGTTTTCTTTCCTCGTAATGTACAAGTTTCTTTATTGTGTATCTTCCCACTTTATCTTCCAAAGGGAAAAACATCATCTAACTATACACATACATTACAAGCATCATTTCCCTCAAAAAAAAGAAGAAAAGAAAGGCAAGGCTCATGAATTTATCTCGCGGGTGCAACGCCTAGTTATTGACTTTGACTTCGTTCTAGTGCATTTCTGCTTCATATTACTCAGCTAACGTCCTTTCTATCTGCCCTACTCTCCCGCTTCTTTCCATCTGCCTTCCTTTGCCGTACACTTTACATCTTTACGTATTCTGAATGCGTATCAAATGAGAAAAAAAGTACACCACGTTCTTCTCTTCATTCAATACCCCCTTATCCACCTTATTACCCCGCTCTCATCCAATCCATTGTTCCCAGGAAATCCCAATGCGCCGCCCTCTTCCATTCCCTCCATCCCGCGGCCCCAACCCAAGCCTAATCCGAACCAACGCCTATGCGTGATGCTTACAATTCCGGAGGAGAATAGGAAAAAGAGACATTTGAAAAATTAGACAGAAGAGAAGAAAAAAGAGACCATGCTTGAACGCGAGAAAATCAACTAGACTATCCGATCAGATCAGACAGAGGGGGAATTAAGCTGAGAGGAGTCCACAACATGACGAAAAGAAATTGGAAACCAGAGACCAAAAGAAAATTAAGAGCAGCCAAATCGTACCCGAAAAAAAAACCATACATCTCTTGTCTTCTTCATTCACCAAAATCGGCACGTCGTTGTCTTCGTCGTGTTCGTAGTAATTGTCAATCACCACCATCCGGTAAACCCCAAGAAATTATCCACCATATTGACCCAATCCTGCCCATTCAGTGTACCCGCCCTCCTCTTCTCCCACAATCCTCTAACCAACATGGTTAAATGACCCATTGCCTTCTCGCCCGCCTCTACCGTGCCATCGTTTCGCACCAGCTCGACTTTTCCCCCGGGATACTTCTCGCTGAGGTCGATTCGGAAACTGGCATCGCCGTCCGGTGGGTGGTACTGTTCGTCTGACTGGTTGTTCGACGCAGGGACTCCGCCGGGGATGTGTATGAGTTGACCGTTCACGACTACGGACGAGGCGTGGCTAGTTTTGGGCTTGAACAGAGAGCCGCGGACGGCGACGGTGACGAGACGAAGCAGCCCTGCGCCGTCGCCGAGCCGAATGATCCAGTCTTGGAAGGCTTCGTACATCATTTTGAACTCGAGCTTGATGATCCAGCTATTATAGCTGTAGAAGATTGCGAGGGCTTCGGAGCGGATGAGGCGCGAGACGGAGGCGAGCGGGTGCTGCATGTTGTTTGCAAAAGTGGAGAGGCAGTATATGAGGGGGTAGGGCAGTACGAGATCGGGGAGGTGTAGGTAGATGTGGTGACGTAGTTCTGGGGGCAGAGTGAGGAGCGTGGCGGTGAGTTGCGGGGTGTCATGTTCTCTCAGGGGGCTATCTGATCTGGCTACTGGGCTGTTGCTGTGGGCAAGGTGTTGCTCGTGGTGCTGGTGGTGAGCAGCCTGGTAAGGCATGTCTGAAAGCAGGCTGAAGTCATGGTCCCAACACTGGTTCGGCTCAGATTCCTGATCAAGGTGTGTATTTGCAATACTGTACAATAACTTGGCCGGGGGCTGCGGAGGAGGGGACAGAGCTAAATGATCTGAACTGTCCTGGCAGAGATCTAACGACTCGACAATGGTTTCGTCTGGCAGACTTGTAGGGGGCGAGTACTCGGGCGAGGACGGAATAGACGCTGAGGAGCTGGCAAACGACGACAGGGCCCAATCGCTCTCCTCTTCGGGAAAGGGATCAGTCAAGGCGCCCTCGTCCACGTCCATGTCATGGTGCTCGAGGCCTAGACGCGCAATCTTGGTGGGTAGCTGGTGTGACGAGGGCGTGTTGGGTGAAGGCAGCTGGGTTGCGGAGCGCTTGCTTGAAGTCCGGATGGCGGCTGTGGTGGATGGGGCGGTGGATGACTTGGCCGATGGGTCGGCGGCTGCAACGGCCCCTTCACACAGACCGCAGCTGGTGGTCTGAACGCTGGTGTCGAGGGCCTGGAGTTTGGGCGAGTGCTGGGGCTTCATGGGGCCCACGTCGACGTCGACATGGTCGGGCGGCGTCTGGCCGGTGACGGAGTATCGCCGCTGTACGACCATTGTGACGGCCAGAGCAGAGGGGAAATAGAGGGTGGGGAGAGGAGAGGAGCGGAGACGAGGGGAGCGAAAGGCAGAGGGAGGGAGGGAGCGAAGCGGTGGTGATAGGAGTGGATGGGTGGTGAGAGGTTGAGTGGAGGGATGAAATAAAATTGGGGAAGCAGGGCAGGGCAGCAGATGCGCTGGCAGCCCGACAGCAGAGTGAGAGAGCTTGCTTGTGCTTTTGCGTGTGCTTCTGGCTGGGCTGGACGCTGCGGCTTGGGGGCTTGGGGCTTGCGGGGTTTGGCGTGCGCGGGGGGGTTATCGATTAGGCCAGGAGTCGCTCCACCGGGCAGAATGGGAATATCAGCAGCAAATACCCCAACAGGAATCAGCCAAATCGCGACAGAGAGGCCGTGTAGTAAAGAAAGAAAGAGAGAAAGGAAGAAAGCGAGCGTTGGTGGAAATCCAAGTTCGAGCTGGAAGTCGAGTCGAGTCGAGTCGAGCCGCGTCTCAAAAGGAAGGAAAGGGGAGAGAGAAAGACGACACAGCGCGGCAAAGGGACGGTGAGAGAGGAAAAGAGAGCGCGAGAGAAAAGAGCAGACAAGAAATTGTGAAGGGGACCATGCCCGTCTGGGAGGCAACCGTGTTTCATGCCACCAAGCCAGGGCATCAAATCGACACCGCAATCTCACCATGGCTCAATCGGCTGGCTGCTTTGGCTGGGGGTGCATGGGAATGGGAGCATGGGTTGGATGCTTCTGTTGCTTGCCTTGTCCCGCTTCTCCTGCGCATCATCGCATGGCCCGTTTATTACAGGAACCGTGTTATGTTATGATTCGAGACACACGACCTCTTTCTCACCCTTCCCTTCTTACTCCTCCTTTCTCGGCTCCGGCACACGCCCGTCCGGCCAGAGTGAGAAGTCCATATGCAGCAGCAGGTCAGAAAATGACCAGTATCTGCTGTACGCATACATACGTCCAGACAGACTTGTAGTAATTACAAGACGATTCCTCTAAGCACCTAACTAACCGCCACGCCACACCACGCCTCTCCCGCACCCAGCCGCGAAACCCCCCCAGCAACCGTACAACACATCCTCACCTTCATAACCCGCAACACCCACCCAAAACAACAACCACAAAAAAAACGGGGCCGCTGTCCGCTGTCCGCTGCCCACCCCCGAAACCTCAAACAGCCAGCCCCGCGTCATTTTCTTCATTCGACGTGTCGAGCCGAATCGTGCACCTCTGCCCTATGCATGTGCCTGCACTGTACATTACCTGTCAGACTAAAAGCTAGAAAGCCTAGGAAAGTAAAAGTGAAGCGTACTGAGAAAGCAGGAGTCAGAGCACATGCCGATCGCCCTGTTTAATCGCCATCGTTGCGTCGATCGAACTTGACTTGGATGGCCCCTGACATGTCGAAAGGTTAATACCTACTATCCAAACCCACGCACTCAACTCATTCACTTACTCACTTCCCTACAAATCCTATTAAATCATCATCATCATCACGATTGCATTGTTCTTAGTTCATATCTTCGTTGACGATAAGTTCTGGATTGCATTGCATTTGTGTATCATGCCTACGCATCTCCCCTCTCCACAACGCACAGTGCAAGTAAGGTAGGTAGTACCTTGGATAGATAGAATACCTAACCCAGCCGTTCCATGCCGTACCTTACCCCCTCACCACACACATACGCCACCTCAACAAACGAGCGACTAAAGGTTCCAAAAATAAAAAATAACGCCCGATAAAAGCCAAAAAAAAAATTATGGAAAATAGAAAAGACTGCTTGCAGAAGATTTCTCTGTTGAAGAGAATGCAAACAAAAGAAAAAGGACAAAAGGACCTATCATCTTCTCACTCCCTTGTTTCACGTTTCTCTCTTTTCAACCTTGAATCCACTCTCTTATCTGCCCTTTTGAACGAGAATTGCATGCAGACTATCTCCTGTTGAGAGAAGATAGCGATAATTCAGCGCCCTCACATCCCATCCCCTTAGAACCCCCACCTCCTTACTCCCTCTCTCCCTTTACCCCGTCTTCCCCATCCCCACCCCTTTCTCTTCAGCAGTCCCCCCACCACTCACAGGCTCCCTAACCATAATATCTAACGGCACATCCGCCTCCGCCCTCTGCAAATGCACCGTCCTACGCTCCGTGAACCCAAACTTACGATAAATAGGCGGATTTGCCGCATTGCTGCTCTCCAAATAGACAGGTCGACCCTCGCGATCCGCCTGAATCGTGACATGCTCGACTAGCGTCCTCGCATGGCCCTTACCGCGCGCAGACGGTCGTGTGCCCAGGTAGACGAGGTACCAGGCGTCATGCTCGCGCGAGCCCAGCGTCGCGTGCATCGTGTCGTGTAGCAGTGGCAGGAATTCGGTGAAGAAGCGGCGCTTGCCTTCGGCGGAGAGGCGGTAGTTGAGGCGCCACATGCCGCTGCGGCATATGGTTAACCAGTCGTCCATATTTTGACCCGGTGGCATCCTACACATAGGTCTCCCCCCCAAAGGGAGACCTCATGTTAGTTGAAAAGATAGAGAAGACGTTGACTAGGGAAACCCTACCATAGCGCTACCGCTTCAAAGTCGCCTACAGTGGTCACGAGACCCTTCAAGATGTGAGCATACGTGACGTACTCGAGAATCTCGACATGCAGTGCCCACTTGTCCGCCACGGACCAGTGCTTACGATCAGGGACATCAATGAAGTAGCGGGCTACATCGTCCTCGGCAAACGCCTCCGCCAGACACAACGCCGCCTCCTTGTACTCGGCCGCGGTGACAACACGAATAGCAGAAGAGGAGGAAATGGACGGTGGGATGGCAGCACTGGGCGCCGAAACAGCAGCAGGTGCCTGCTTCCAGACCTTGAAACTCGTCGGCACATCATTGGCCCTCACGTTAGCAGACTTGAAGTTGGGCGATTTGGTTTCAACCGCGAGGGGAACGGCAACGGGCGTGATTGGTGCAATCGTCTTCGCCATGATTGCGTTCCTTCTTCTAAGCTTCTACTAGTATTGAGATGGGATCGCCCGCTTCGCTTGGTAATAGGGACTGTCGTGTAACAAGCCAGCGTGAAGGTGTTTATTCGTCGCAAGGGGACGACGGATGTCTATCTTCTGTTTCGCCTACGAGGCAGAAGCAGGGAGAGAGCAAGATGGATGGGAGGACGGAAGTAGGAGAAGAAACAAAAGAAGAATCAGTCACTTGAACCTGGGTTTCGGCTGCCCTAGAGTGTGAAGACCTTCACTGCTAAGCTGCGAATTAGTCTGATTTGTGGAAAGGATACAAGGTGTAGCCGCTAGGTTCGGGTTCGACAGAAGCAGGTTTCGTGGCCGTCGAGTTGCCTGCCATAGTTACCTTTTTTATTCTGTTTCTTCGTCCCAAAAGCTGCGTAAACTAGTAAGAACAGTAGCAGGAACAGATAGTTTATGTTTCTGCTGGTCGAGTATTATCGCCTGTATGAATTCTTGAGAGCTGCGATCTCGAGACGGTCTCGACTCGAGAGGGGAATCGTAGCGAAGTAAAGGCTTGACGTAAATCAACCGACATCAATAGGTGGTGCTGTAAGGAGCCCCCTTTGAGTAGGAAGTGGGTGTGGGTGTGGGTGTGTAGGACTGGGTTTGGGACTTCCACGTAGCCTTGGTCACTATCTCTTTCTCGATGGGCAGTAAGTTTCTGAGGAGGTTATCGACGTGCAGCCTCCACCGTTAATAAGGTTGGGCTTTGAGCAGCAAGCAGTATTGGATGCGTGCACAGCTGGGACGTTGCTTTTTCTAGTCCTCGGCGGCGTGTACTCACAGGACCAGTGATAGCAATGCTGTCTACTGGCCCGGGCGAAGCCAAGTCCTGTACGGCGTAAGGAGTAGCGTTCACTGTAGGATGTGTCTGGCAAAGATGCAAGATCGGGAGCGCGGAATGCGGGTTCCGTGGGGGCAATTGGAGGAAGAACAAAGGTGGTTGGTGGATGCACGGGGCGAGATCTGTGAGAACGGATGTGTGCGCAAGGTGAAACTGGATTGCTTCTCAACAGGAAGAGAAATGCAGAGTTGCAGTGCAGAGATAGGATTGAAGGAGAGGTAAGCCTTGATATACCACTGGATAACCTTCCACCCTTACCCTTGCAGTGGCCACGAGGCCTGCTGATACGGGTGGAGACACATTTGCTAAGCTCCCGAAGGGGTTTGTTCTTAGCAAAGATTAGCTAGCCATACAATTCTTTACCCGTACCCGGACCAATCCAGGTATTCCCCAGCACTCAGCTAGGCCCCTTCACGGCTGTCAAAGCCACACTGTGGCTTGTCTGTACGCTCAGAGATGCCCGAAAGCTGAAGAGAAACTGAGAAGCAATGCACAGCTGGTGACAAGCTCGGCCAATTCCAAGGCACACTGGCGTTCGTGTATGCCGTAGAGTTGCACGCAGAGCACAGTAAGAAGGCATGGCGTTGGTCAACGGTGAAAGACTGTGTGGGGTGGGCGGATGGGGTCCATCTCATACTTCGGTAGTACTTGCTTAGACGGGCTAGTTTGCCCTACCGGTAATCCTGTCCATGGCCAGCAATTGCCAACAATCCATGGCTTGAAACGGGTCCCGCCCGGATGCGTTCCGCTCTTGTGAGTAACAAGTTGAGTGTGAATGGCCATTGGGGCTTCTTCTATCGGTGTCTGGCTCAAAGGGAGGAGTCCTTGTGCGGGGAGTGCTGATCGCCTGCCCGCGCCGCTTGGTCACTAACACATCGTGATAGGGGAATTAGCGGGTGTTCATACATACAGTACTGATAAAGCCACTGCGGTTGTCTGCACTCCATGACTAGTACAGCGTGGGGAAGGGTCACTTGATGATAGCAGTCGTTGGATTAAATCATATGGTATCTATAGAATGCCGGGAATGCATGTGTTGCAACGCCGCTTCAAAGCGGGCTTCCGGTGTAGGGCCAATCGTCTTGGTGCTCACATGCAACCCCTTCATTTTCCCGTACAATCGCCTTTCTGGATATACGCTTACTCGTCGACTTTCGACTCTCGACTTCATTCCTTTACTCTTTTCCCTCGCTCTGATATTCAAATGCGTCGCCCACTTACAACATGCGTCGGATCTGTGTCTCTCCAAGATACTTCTCCAGTCCAGAGTCGAGGTGGTTCCACCACTCGTAGAGCATGCTCTCGCAAATGAGCTTAAACCATGGTGTGAACTTGAGCGACTTGTCCTGGAACATGGCCTTGAGGTCATCCTGAGAAACGAAGCGAGAAGCCTGGACCTCGTTGGGGTTGATGTCGAGGTCGACGTCGGTCTTGATAAAGAGAATATAATCAACTGCAGAGAATTTACGTCAGCTTTTACCCATTGAAATTACTGCGTGGATCTAGGGCCCACTACCCCGAGCCGCTGGACAATTTTCGGGCCGTTCAAAAACAGAATGACTTTACTTACTCTCGTGCTCGCCCCATTTGCCGTCGCTAGGCGACTTGTAGTGTATCCTAGTGAGGAACTTGAATTGGTCAATAGGCACCTGTTCGGCCTTGATACCCAGTTCATGACCCAACTTGCGCTGCGCTGCACGACGCACGCCCTCTACAGACTCCTCAAGTCCTACGCCAGTCTCTCCGGGAATGCCCAGTGGGTGTGAGCAGCAGGTATTCGTCCACATATCGGGGAAGGTGATCTTCTCGCTAGCACGCTGTTGCAAAAGAAGGCGGTTCTGGGAGTCAAAAAGGAAGACAGAAAAGGCTCGGTGGAGAAGGCCCTTGTCGATGTTGGTCATCAAATGGCCTGGAGTTGTGTCAGTATGTATTGAAATGAAGGCGAAGCTGTGTTTACCCCCGCCTCCTGAGAGAGCGGGGAACACATTTCGGGGGCAACTGTAACTCACAAACTTTCTTGCTGGCACTACCAATGGGTAAATCGTCTTCATCCAGCACAATGCACACCTCATCCATCAAGCGGATCTGCTCCTCGTCGTAGCCCTCGAGGGCATTGTCGCTGGTGGCGGAATTGTGCGTGCCCCCGATCAAAGCCGTGCTGACTTCGGGGAAAAGGCGAAGAACGTTCTCCGCCGTAATGGCAGGAGGTTCAGTGATAGTGACGGTAGTGCTCATTATTGCGACCGGTTTCGTGGAGAAAAATTGGTGTTTTGTGAAAGGTGCGGTGAGTGGAGAAATCGGGAGCGGGTTATGTAGGCTATTGAGGGGCGCCACAACCAATCCACAAACAAACGGAGCAAATTCACGAATCGAGGCCTTGCGGCGGGACAAACCTGGTCACGTGCTACTTCCTCCGCGCCCTATCTTACAAGACAAGGACCCTGATAAGCTGTCAGATTTACCGAATGCGTAGTGTTCCGGGCGCGTTCGCGCAACGAGCTGAATAGCCACCGGACGATATCCACCATCAACCCTGGTGAACGCAAGGAGCTCCCCTTTCAGGACCGCCATACTTGCGAGGTATCATCGAGGAAAGCAAACCCAAATACACAATACAGTTCAAATGTAGATGGAGAGATAGTACATATTCAAATTGTCATTTCTTTTTCGCTATCGTCAATAGACAACTGGCGTGCTCTATATGCCAGATGAGCCATGTCGGCATCATTCGCGTTAGAAGGTATCAAAAAACAGCAGAGCTTTTCCCGTAAGGCGGAAATATATATACAAAAATTCATGCCCCGAAATTCCCAGACGTATAGAAAATGCTTCATCATCAAACAATATGCACACAACTCAGAACTCCAAGGAACCTTCCGGGTTGTTGTGCAGCGCTCTAGGCGGCTATCTATGCTTTGGCCTTCTTGGCCTCGGGTTCGGGAGCGTCGCTCTCAAGTGCACGCTTCTCCTTCTTCTCAGCATTAAGCTTGCTATCCAATTTCTGCTGCTCCTCTGCAGTCAAGTCAGGAAGCAATGGCTGCTCCTCGTCGTTGTGCACGTTGTGGTGATAGGCACGGATAATCGAATCGGTGTCGTCGAGAGCGATCTTGCGGATATCAGCAATGGCCTTGATCTTGGCCGTGCACTCCTTGTACTGGGAGTCCGTCATCTTGTAACCAAGCTGCTCAGCACGGCTCTTAATGGCGTTCCAGCCAGTAATTCTGCTGGCAAAATGGACGTATCGGGACATGCCAAAGTCCTGGGGGTTGATGATCTCATAGGTAGAGGGGTTGTTCAAGACTAGGACACGTTAGCAACCAATTACTACTACATGTGAGGAACAAAACATACTGGCTTTGGCATGGATACCGGCCTTGTGGGTAAAAGCACAGAAACCGGTAATGTAGTTGTTGAATGGTACGTTGACCTCAACAAGATCTGCCACAAGATCCTCAATTTCCTTGAGCTTCTTGATGTTATACTTGTTAATGACGTAGTCGCGATCCGCAACAATCATACGAGCCATCAAACCACCAAGAGGGGTGATACCGTTGCGCTCACCAATACCAAGTACCGAAGTGTCAATGTGGGTGGCTCCGGCCTCGAGGGCGCAGTAGGCATTCGCGATGGCGCATCCGGAATCGTTGTGGAAGTGAGTCTCAATGTCACAAGAGACGACACCACGCAGAGTTCGTACCAAGTCGTAGACCTGGCGGGGAGAAGCGCAGCCAACGGTATCGGCAATACCGACACGGTTTACACCAATCTTGTCCACAGCGCTGTAAATGGAGAGAAGATCCACAAGATCCGATCGGAACGAGTCTTCGGAGCTAAATCGAATCTCCTTGCCTTTGCTCTTAACGAACTTGATGACCTCAATGGCAGTGTTCTTGATATAAGTCATATCCTTGCCATGGCTGTGCTCGCGGAGGTAGCTCGAGGTGCCAATGACGACGTCCAAACCGTCGACACCGGTCTCGACAGCAATTTTGGCATCGTCGAGGTGGCAGCGGACGTGGGTGAGAATCTTGGCATTTTTTCTCTGGCGTCATGCGGTCAGAACACAATTTTATGAGGAGTTGAACAAGAAGCAGTCACTCACGGGGATTTTGCAGAGAGCTTCACAGTCCAATCTTGACTGTTCCGAGGCAGCCGGGCTTGTGAGCTCAATATCTGAACAAGCGGTCAGTTTGAAAAGTCCCGTCGAGACAAGCGAAACGCCACTAGGCGGGGAGAAGCATACAATCAACACCAAAGTCGTCGAGCGCTTTCACGATCTTGATCTTGGCCTCGAGGTCAAAATAGGCATTGGCAAACTGCTCGCCCTCACGAAGAGTGCTCTCTGCAGGCGTAATAATGTTAGCGCTCAGGTTTATTGAACCCGGAGACCGGGCGCATGAGAGTGTGGTCGCCGCCACTCTCGCCGAAATTTTCGACTGCAAGAGCTCGAGCTTCCCACAGCGCGCAGAGGGTACGAACCGATGATTTTGAAGCGGCTAACGTTGGACAAGAAGTCGCTCACGGGCTGGTAAGGGCTCTTGTGTGAAGGGTGCGGGTTGTGAGAGGACTGAATGCCCGTGAAGCCTTCATGGCCGTTGGCACCGTTTGTGCCGTTTGAAGTGCCATTGGCAGGTGTTTCTTCGGTTGGGGGACACATGATTGCAGAGTAGAGTTGGGGAAAGGAAGCTGGAAGAAAAGGCCGGGCACGACGAGTATTTGAATGCTTGGATGGAAGGTCTGGGTGAGTCAAGACGCCCAAAAGCCAAAATTCTTTTTCACAGCCGGATGATGATGAAAGCGCAGGGCCGGGATCGGGCCTGGAGCCGCGGTGAGGTCTGCGCTTGGTGGGAAAAAAGCGGGGAGAAGGCTGGTCGACGCTGATTTGGTGTCTGCCCGCCCATGCAGGCTTGATTTTATTGCAGAGAGCTGACCAGGGCACAACATGTGAAGCGGGCAAGCGATCCAATACCGCCGCAATTTTCCCACCTGGCCACTCAACCTCCCCACACTCACACCAACGCTTCCATGCTTGCGGATGGTTGCATCTCTTCTCCGTTCTCCATGCACACAAATCGCCGGCTGGGGATTGTCAAACCTCCCGGCAGAATCTCCATTAGCGGCCCTCACCGCCCGGCACGCCTCGCCGTAAACACACACTCTCTCTACTCTACTGCACTAGACTGTGTACAAATATTGTACAGCTTGAATGCACGCGACACCGGAACGCCCGCCTGGACGTAGCGACCCATAATTAACGTACTACCCAATTTCTCCACATTTGGCTATCCTCCCTTGGCCTCCGCCATGTTCCCAGTCATACTTACATATCTTCCTCTGATCTTTTCGCCATTTTTTTCACCTCTCCCCTTCCTCTCCAACCTATGACTCCAACACACCTCACTTCTCCAGGTCTCTGGCCTTCCCCCGGAACCCCTTCTCCCCCTTCCCCCTATCCAACAAGTACTTGGTCCCTTCAAACCCATCCGTCACCCCAGGAATCTCATTCTCGCTGAAGATGTGATACCGCGGATACCCCAGCTCCCGTCCCCATCCCCCAATCCGTGGAACATGCCTCCCGTACTCGTCCTCCCATGCATTACTCTCATCTCGTTTCCCACACAGCACCTCCTCGTCAAACGCGCCTAGATTGATCTCGACCACCTCAGGCTCCCGCTTGTCATGAAACGACAGCACGCTGCCGCAGGTCCCGCAGAAGCCGCGCTGCGTATGTGGGCTCGAAGCATACGCTTTGTAGCTCGGATTGGATGCCAGCGGCGGCGTGATGTGAGACATCGGGAAGCCGCAGTTTTGTGGGAGCAGTGAGCCCGAGTGCTTGCGACACATGGTGCATTGACAAACGCCGTTCTGTGCACTTTGAGTTAATTGAGTACCCGATATTGGAAAAGATGAGAACTCACCGTCTGCGGAGGCCAGTCTTCTGCGTTGGGGAACACAATCGTAAAGCGGATTGCTGCGCAGAGACACCCGCCCGAGATGCTTTCTGGTCGCGAGGATCCCTCTACCATTGTGGTACCAATTGATCTGCCCAATGAGTAGACCGAATGCTGTTATATCTCTTTTTGGCTAAGTTACAGATCTTCTTTTGAATTCAACGTTTGGTGGTGAGTTATGCTTTTTTGAACATCCAGCGCGGGGTGTGCTTATAAACCAAAACGGCCAATTCAGGGTTCAGTCGTCACACACCTGCATTTTGACGTAGTTCGGTGTTCAGTGGCTGCTCCCACCTAAATGCGAGATATACGAGACTTGAGATTTGATATCCTAAACTAAAAAATATTCCAGGTTATAGGCCTATGCTCAGTTCTGGTTACGTGCTAGGCTTTGCTTTTTTTTCCAATCACAACGATTGATTGTTACAACCTGCGGACGGCCTCAGTATATTAGTATGCAGGTACAGATACGACTTCCATAATCTTTTAACTTACAAAAGTCGATACGATAGCTACTTTAAATACGCGGATACTCGACAATTATTCCTCCGGCTTTACTATCATCCTCCTTCTCTCCTTCCTGAGTCTCTAGCGCCTTATACACCTCATAGTGCCTCTGCGCTTGCGCCCTCAGGAACGCCGGATCCTTCACCAAGTAATGCTTCCCCAACACCACCCTCATCGCCGGCACCTCCGCCAATAACCCCGAAGTAATCCTACTCCTCATCCCCAACCCCACCCTCTCCTCCGACAAGTACTCCGCCACGAACTCCCAATCCGCCTGCGTCGGCGGCTCAAAAAACTCGCTAATATCAATCATCCCCATAGGCTCATACTCGTCATCATTCTCCGCAAAATTCTCCGCAAACTGGTCCCAAACGGGGTCATTCCATGCCATTTCGAGCAGATAGTTAAACGAGATAAAGAACGTGATTTTGATGCTCGGACGCTGCTCGCGGAGCCGGTACAACACGGGGGTAAACACCATCCAGAAAAACTCGTCGTTGGAGACTTTTTCCATGCGGACTTCAAGGGTTTCGAGGTGCGGGATGGTGAGCAGGGCCTCCCATTTTGTGCGGCTGCGGAGCGTTTGGCAAATGGTTTCTAGCTCTTCGGGGGTTGCGTTGGGGGAGTGGGGGAAGCTGGGTTCGTGGGCGCCCACGATGAGATGGCGGATGGAGGGGTGGTAGGAGGGGTTGAGCGCTCGTTTCTTGCTGAGGTCTATGATGAAGGTGTTGTGGAGGTAGGAGGCTTCTTGGGCTTCGGCGGCGATGGTCGGGTGACTGTGGGTATATGAGGCTATTGCGTGGCAGTGAGGGTCTTGGATTGGGCGCGGAGAAGGCGATGTGATGATGTGAGGGTAGATTAGGTCGCGCAGTTCTCGGGGGAGACGGAGGAAGTGATCTGCGAAGGAAGGGGCTTGTGATGAAGACATGTCTGGCTAGATTGTGTCAATGGTAGTAGTATACCAGGATGCTTCGAATGGAATATTTCATAGAATAGGAAATACAATTGATTCCGAAAAAAGGGCCAGAAGAAATCATTTATTTGCACAAGGGGAGCGCAGCTTATTTATACTGGTATATATATAAAATTGCAGCCTTGACGCCACGTAATCTGACGCTTCAGCTTCCATTGCCCGATATTGGTGTGCTAAACGAATGAGGCTTCATTCACCGCCTTGTAGCTATAGATGGACGCCTAAAATGTAAGATTCCAATCTGCCCTGTGCAAAACTGAGTTTCGACGAGGCTTGGCATAATCGGAGCATAGTAAGGGTGGAGATTAGATTTGGGCAATAGCTAGTGCTGAGTGGGAACTAGATAGATGAGGGTGGGTTTTCTAATCGTAGGATCATGGATCAATAGTCTATACGATGGTAGGTTGCCAGGACGCTCCATTTAAGCTCAAATAATGTACCACTACCATGTGATATGTGTGGAAGTCTATAGCACCTACCTATGGTACCAATGCACTGTACTCGAGTGCAGCGACGAAACTTTGGCGTGTTGGGGCAGTCGCAACCTCTTTTCAAACGGTGCGGACTTCTAAACCCGCGACCGCCTCGAGAACCTCTTCCATTCACATCACAACCTAAAACCACCTTCTCAAAACACGCCGGTTCAGAACAGTCATCTCATCACACAACATTAGAAGCTAGAACCATCTACTCAAAACACTTCCTTTCGGAACATCACTACGGACACGATGGCCCTCGTCGCTCGCGCTATCCATGGACCCTGTCCAGCCCTAATCTGGGCCCGAGTCCAAACACAGTCCGATGCTAAATTTGTCTCGAGCCATGCGCGTACATTTCATTCACGTGAAGGCCAACAATAATGCAGCCATTCGCGAAGCGGCCTATCGCGATCCAGGAAAGGCTTCACCCCGTCGAGAAGAAGGTCGACTATTATAGCAAATTGCTCAAACGAGAGAATTGAATGGTAAGTACTTAATAGACGCTATACATTTAGTAGTCCACTCGAATGTTCGTTCTAGATCATTTGTGGACTTAGGGAACCCTGCTAGTGGCTTCTGGATAAAGCTGGGAAAGAATAAGGCATAGGAAAGTAGGCCTTCCTTAAAGCACCAAATGGACAAAAAGCCTACTGAGAAGCCGGATGGGGAGTGATTGCCTAGATGGACGGTGGGTTGGCGTTAACGGTTTTTACTGCCTTCTCCATATGGCCCATTCAGGCAACCTGCCTCTTGTGTCGGCGAAAAGTCAGATCTCCCGCTCGCCCACTACCATGGAGCTGCTCACAATCTCTTACGAAAAGTCCCAGATTGGCGAGGCGGCCGCGACAGTGTTTATGACCTTAATGACCATTCTAATGGCCTACCTGGCCAATTTGGCCAACTACTACAGAGAAGAGCAGCTTCGGCTCGCTCAACTTGCCAACGTCGGGGAGGAGGAAGCCCATTTGGTGGCTCATCAAACTTCTCCTACAAGTTATGAAGGCTATTTGTACTTCAAGGTATGGAAGCCAACAAAGCTAGACATGGCCTACTACTTTCTTCCTACGATAAAATGTGCTAGCTAAAGACGGTGTTCGGGTTCAGGAGCTGATGACGCTCGCGGCCTATTTCTGGACTTTGCAGAGCCTGCTTATGGTACTAGACACGGGTGGGAAAGTAAAATGTGCGAAAAATAAGCTTTTCTTACAAAGAATCTTATAGATAAGCCTACCGTGATCCTTTAGGTAGATTGGCGTCAAAGTCTTTCTTGGTTTTGGTGTTTAGGTCCCAAACTTCACTCAATACATCTATGTATACGAAGCCACCAATGCCCTCCTAAAATTAATCTAATCTGCTTGCATTTTAACCTTATAGAAGCCGACAAAGTTGTATATAGTCTTTTACTTATATCATGCTGTATAGCACGTTGAAGCCAACAAAACCATCTAGTTGGTCTCGACTCAGACGCACAGACCAACGATTAGTCAGTTGTGCAGTGCAGCTTCGATGATCGACATCCCCAACTTTTCTCTACGACACAAGCTTAACGACAACGCGACGACAACCATGCCTCTCCAGCTCCCCCGACGCCTCGCGCGACCGTCTCCTCTTTACAGAGCGACCCTCACAACACCCCGACCAATTGGCCCATCAATTGGCTTTGCGGCGCTGCAAAATGCCACCACCTCCTTCTCTGCACACCGCGTTCCAGCATCACGAGCGAGCAAATGCACACTGATCCAGGTCTTGCGGAATGGAAGGATATCACAAAAGGCTCGAAAGCTGCGATCACCCGCGCTCGCAAATAGGCCAGAGATGAAGGGCGTGTGTCTGAAGGTCGGCACCACGAAGCCAAAGAAACCCAATTCGGGAGAGAGGAAGATTGCTAGGGTCAGATTGAGTAGTGGAAAGGTTGTTACGGCATATATTCCTGGAGAAGGTATGGCTTGAGTTATTTAACAGCTATGTTGGAGCTTATGGAGCGCGTGAGCGAGGGCTAATGAAAATTTCCAGGTCACAACGTGCAGCAGCACTCTGTCGTCATGGTACGAGGAGGTCGTGCGCAGGATTGTCCAGGTGTGAAATACCATTTAGTGAGAGGAGCTCTTGATTTGGTATGTACTAGCTTTGCCAACAATTTGATCAACATGGAACTAACAAAAGGCCCAGGGAGGTGTTGGCAATCGCATCACTTCGAGATCGAAATATGGCACGAAGAAGCCTAAGACCAATTCGTAACCGGATATTTGTACAGTTTCAGGTGTATATACCTTGTATCATTACTTGGCATCAGTGGCGTTCGACCCTAAAATGGAATCTGGGAATATCATCCGGATTAACATCTATGTTCTTGAAAAATCGTTCTACTTCACATGAGGATCTTTAACTCCGCGGATCAAAGAAAGAGATCGATACTTATAATTACGTGACATCAATATTGCTGATGGGTATCCAGTTCAACGCATTCCTCGGGAAATCGCGATAGTAATCAACGTGTTGCGAAATTCTAACCTGACATGGAGATATCGTAGGCTTGTTGCGAAGGATAGGCAGGAAGCGACCTCCGATAATTATTCCTTTCCACAGTGTTACCGAGCTTGGCCTTTGCGGAGCCTTCATTTGAGTGGAATGTAATTGCATCCGCTTGCACAACACTCCCACGCGCAAAATCAGACCGTGACGCCTTCCTGCACTGTCGGGTATTTCCTCCATAGGATTCACTTCGCGTCGTGATCGCGTAGTATGCAATCTACTGAGGCTCAAGCAAGGAACACTATACGTTCAATCCGAATTGCATCAAACGACTAAAATGATCGTTACTAATTGGATCAAAATGAGATTAGACTGGAGTTGCTGTGCCACGAACACGTTTGCTTTTTTCATGCCTCTGTCCATGATGCTCCCTTCATAGATTAGATCTTCACCACTGAGGACTTTTTGGTATATTGTTGTAAGAGAATTGATAGGCATAAATGGCGAATCACCCCCCATGCAATTTATGAGCTGGAAGGCCTCACCCACCTGATACTGTCTTTGTTGTCATGGTCTGCTTAAGTCTACTATTGAGCCTGTGGTAAGTTCGAGTGTTAGCAATAACACACACTTTACGCTGATGATATAGATAGCGCTCTCGCCGGCGCTATTCCTCAGGTCACTACTCCTGAAATATCCGCACTCAACGATCCTGCAGCAACCGATGCACCCGGACCTGATGTATCTGGAGCTGATGCATCTGGAGCCGCTGGTTTGGCTGGAACAACTGGTGTTTCTGGGGTTGTTGATCCGCTTGCAACCGCTGATATATCTGGAGCTGCCGATGTACCTCTTATTCCTGAATTAGCTACACCAACGGCACTGAACTTCACTCTACTCAACAACACACTTGCTTCCCCAACCCAAATCCGGCCTGTCCAGCCTGTTGCAACTCCCCGGACGTCTCTTAGACGGCCTTCCATCCCACGACCATCCATTCTCCGACCATCTGCTGTCCGACCCGCCTCCAGCGCCCGCCCCATTGTTCCCACCCTCTTCGCCGCTGCAAACGCAGCAGCCTGTCCCGCCGCTACACCCGTAATGTCAACCATAACCACTGTCTTAACAGTAATGAACTACGAAGACCGCAACTGTCCACCCTTCACCACCCGCTACGACCACCCCGATCCAAAACTTAACTGCAAATTCGACATTGCGCACTGCGGTACGCCTGCTTGCACACGCACTGCACGCTACAAACAGGAGTGCATATCAGATCCATGTTGTACGAATCGCCAGACCATTGCAAGTTATGCTCGCTGCCATATCAGGTGTCCGCAAGGCTGCATGACGATTTGGGCGGCTGAGCCCGCGACTTGTCATACGCCGGCGGCGGTGTTGAAGGCAGCAAGATCGACGGCTTTGGGGAAAGGAGCTGTAGTGTAATGAGTGCGGTTAATTTAGCTTTTCAGTCTTGTAATAACTACGTGGATAGGGAGGAAGAGTTCAATTTGTTATGGATAACTTTGGCGTATATCGTATGTATTTTGCTTAATTTGATCGTGTTTTATAGTATTTTGTAACGCGGGGATGATTTCTTTGTCATTGTGTCTATAGGCAAATATCCTGAAAGCGGCGGGTCATGCGTATGTGGTGATTAAACAAAGTCCACTATACTCTACTGGATATAATGTGCTAAATATATATACGATCAACCCAAGCATCCACAGAGCACAAAGCAGGACAAACTCATTTGATCCATTTCCAAAATGTGCCATAAATTGATCCCCCAACATGTAGCCTATAGTGGCCACTCGAAAAGTTCGCATTTCTCGCTTTACCTCATTACCGCTCTCGAAAAGGAAAACCTCCTCGTACTACTCCAACGACGAAGAAACAGTAAAGAAAAGATATTTTGCCACTACTATCGGGAAGAAGCCCAGTCGTTGCATTTTCTTCCCCGGATTTTGCATGGCCCAGACAATCTGCGTTACCTGGGCGGCCCGCCTACGCCGGGAAAATAGCTGTAACCCCGTATTTGACGATATTGAGAGGAGGCGATACGAATGGTAAACGAGAGGCATAAATAGAAGGAATTCCAGCGGGGAGTTGATGATTTTTCATAGTTTGATTTCATCTGTGGTACATTTACTTTTGAACAAGTCGGAAACACTAGTTGCAGAAAAGATGAAGTGGTTTGGCATTGTGGCCGCTCTGGTGGTTTTTGGGTTCAAGTAGGGATGTCCTATGGCACATTTCTTCTATTCAGCTACTGATCAAGAGAATTTAGTTTTGTTTCCGCTGTGCAAAGCGAGGAGGAGCTTGGCCCAAAAGCCTGCCCTTGCTTCACAGCTACAAACTACGTCTCCAACCCGGCTTGCCCGCCATTCAGGCCAACAAAACCGTGCATCGTTCCGTTGTGTCTGAAATACAGGTAAACTTTCTTTCAGCCTCGTGCATCCATTCGTCTACGAATATATACCACTGACCTTTCAAACAGCACAACAACCGTACCAACTCCACATCCACGCTGCCTCAAGACATCAACTAGAACGTCCCATCTCCCTTGCGAAACCGCCTGTCCCACCGGCTGCGCGACATACACCACCACCGAAACAGCCACCAAAACATGTTTACCTACAACAAGGACTTCAAAGCCTACGATTACACAGCCGCCGCGCTCTCGTCCTTGCTACACCGAGACTGTGAGGGCATCGTCGTCATGCAAAGTTATTCCGGGTTGTGGAGCTCCGGACTGCATCGAGTTGAGTACTACATTAGTACCGCCAGGTCCTGTAGAAGGATGCCCGGTTACGCCGGTTGAGACAAGGTGGAATACTTGTAAGAGCACGTGTGATGGAGCTTGTTTAACGCAATGGGTTACCGAGACGGCGACAGCCTGGTAGGGCGAGGCTACGGCATCTCAAAAGGATTCACCTTCATCATGGTAATCAGAAAAATAAGGCGGGTGGACGACAATCCCAATAATTGGGAGAAAAAACATTTTGCGGATCTTGGAATGTAGAGCAAGGTTCATTCAACGCCGGGTTTTGATTACTCTCGTTTGCCTTTCTGGTTTGTTTCATGAGGAATGCATTATGGATTGATGAAACATTTCCTATTACTCTGCAGCCATCAAGGAGTAAATGTATCAAGGTACGAAACGCCGTCACATGATAGGGTTCTAAACAACTGGCCCCTCACATCTATGTCTACCTTAGACCGCCCAACCAGAGAATGCATGCCTAATAGCCTTGCCTTTCCAGTATAATACTACGCCCAATAAACCAAAGATTCCCATAATTCCCGATAGTATTCCAAATGTATTAGCGGCACCAATCGCGCTGATATAGTCGACAGTGTGATAGGATATCCCAAAACTCACTAAGCCCCTCGTCACAGGAATCACGACCATGATTGCGCCCGCCCGCGCGGGGTGTGCGTCGAGCAAGTAGGTTGTTCCAACGGTACTGGCTGCTAGCAGCAAAAATAGCCAGATGTTGACGGTGAAGGCGAGTACAAACCAATGATACTTGCCTGGATACTGTAGTGCAAAGCCGTATATCACCGTCATCATAATGCAGATCAGCAGAGGAGCAATGATTGGCGGCAGCCGATGCTCTGGTTCGTGAACCCCTCGATTGGATCGAGCTTTGCGCTGGATCAAGGAATCACTGAACAACCCGATGATCGGAATAGAAAGAAGTGCTACGATGATTTGGCCAATCTGAATGAGAGACACTGTAGTGTTGGCCCAGTTGTACGGTGGAGAGACCAACGCTGTTCCATAGGTAATTTGAATGCAAACGTCGGTTCCTTGAAAGAATCCGTTCATGAGCGTAACCCATAGGACGTGGGGAAAGAACCAAATTTCGAGCATCTGCTTCCAGGTTACAAGCGCCTTTTTGTAGTTCGGCTTGATAACAAAGATCCGCATGTCGGAAGCCCACGTGCGAGGCTGGAAGTGTTCATGGTCTAGGACACGTTCGCTCAGAGTTGTGAGCGGCTCTTCAGGTTGTGATGAATCAGTTGAGGTTTCTTGCTCCGTATGGTCAGTGTGGTGAATGTTTGCATAGTTGGGAGCATGGGTGCCCATGTATGCAGATAAGGGACGCGCATAGTCTGTCTCGGGGACGAGAACGAAGGCCAGGATGAAACAGACACCAGAGATAGCGGTAAAAAGCCAATACCACGATCGCCACCCAAGCGCCTCGCTCATGTAAGAAGATGCTATAGTCAAGCTGGAGTTGAAGAGTACTTCGAATGATGAGAAAAGCTGAAATGTCCGGCCACGTTGGTGAAGAAAGAAAATGTCCTACGCAGCGTAAATATACAGGGCTCTTGAAACGACAAGACAAAATATGATATAGAATAACTCGACTTACTTGGATTATCAAGAGGACCAAGGCCATGCATTGAGCCGCAGAGAATGCTGCCAAACTTCGAGCAGCAAGATGCCAAGTAAAGTTCTTATTAGTTGCACATAGTATTCCGGATACGAATAGGAGTAAAAGGGAGAGCAGTAACACAGGACGGCGACCTATAGCGATAGCTAACGGCATGGACACAATATTACCGACACCGAGGAATAATGATGGATAGGTAAGCAGTCCCGAGATTTGAGCTTGTGTTATGCCTTCTCTCTTATAGTCGTCTAGGAAGAAGCCTATGAGGGCACCGAGTGCGGTGACAAGACATAATCCAGATACGGCATCTACCACATTCGTCAGTCGCAACTTGGGAATTATCTTAGTTCATGCTGAACACACAGACGACCAAGATGCACAGAATAACATATTTGCGCAAGGTGGATAAATTCAATGGATCTGTTCGAGGTGAGCTTTACGCGTGCTTCATAATAAGGCCGAGCGGCTCGTCCGGAAGTCTCACCCTGTGGATCAGCCGTTGGCGACGGGATGAGAATGGTGCCACGCCCTAGTATGAGGTTGGCAGTACCATCGAAGTTATCATCCGAGTATTGTTCATTTGTAACAGCGGAAACGTGTTTAGACATAAGGCTGAATTTGGGTTGAGTTGAGAAGTGTTTGTAGAATTGTTTGCAATCTCATGTCAAACTGGACAATATTAGGCGGGAAACAGCGGTCAAATATACCTCCCACCCATTTGCCGCAAGTTTTAAGGCTGTTTGCTTGCCTTTCACATGATTGGGTAAGAGGGGATGTGATGTGCTCTCAACGCCTTCAAAGTTCGGGGGGGTTTCGGGCCGAATTCTCCCTGCATGCGTAGGAGTTATGGTTGCTTCTGCTGGAAATATGGAGGTGCTCCTGGAACGTTGATACGCAGTTCCTATACCATGGATACGGCCGTCAAGCAGTCGCCTGCAGCCTGGAGCGTCGACTGCATGAGCATGACAGCACCTTCACTACAGGGCGAGTCATCATGTGGCCTTCAAGGTTCTTGGCCGACCAGCATTCCTTGCGATGCTTAGGTACCTATGGTACCTCTGTAACATGTCTCGACTCCAAAGCACCCGCCTCATTCTGATCTATGGGAGCCCTGCTCAAGATCTAAGGGTTCGATAAGGCCGAAATCTGAACTGCCTACCGTTAGTAAACAAGATGGAAGAGGAGGAAACGATCCGGCGGTTCCATCTCGGATGTAATAAGAGACAGGTCATTTCCACAGTACGTACATATACTTGACATTCTTTCTTTACGCTCCTTCAAGACACAAAAATACTCCAAGAACACACACACACACACACATTCTTTTTTTTTTCTTTTCTTTTTTTTCGATTCCCCATCTAGGCCAAGTCACTAGTGCTCCCTGCTGCGTCCCGAACCGGTCCCTCATGTGCACCCCACACCGCAAATCCATTCACGAGCTGGAAGGGGTCCAGGATGATCTCCAATATCAGCCAACCAGCGACTTCATCGACCCGAAAGATTGGCCAGACAAAAAGAAATGGATTCACGTTCTCATTGTGGCGTGCATGACCATGGCAACGTCAGTTGTGATTACAGCTCATACAACGAGGTCTCGATTCTAATGTTTTCCCTGATTGGCAGACCTCTAGGCTCGACAATACATGCGCCTGCGATTCTGCAGATCGCACATGACTTCTCGGTCGACTCAAGCGCCGCAGCCTTGACGGTGCAACTGTACGTTGTTGGGTTCGCAATCGGGCCGTTCCTGTTCTTGCCCCTCTCCAAGATATATGGCCGCCTGTACATGTACTACGCGTCAAACCTTCTCCTTTTGATAGGACATACAGGATGTGCCCTCTCGTCGGCTTTTGGTGCGCTGCTTGCATTTCGGTTCCTGGCTGGATGTGGCGGCGCATGTGCCATCACCCAAGGTAGTGGTACGATTGCGGATATCATTGCCAAAGAAAAGCGTGGCAGGGCTGTAGCTGTGATGGCCTTTGGCACTGTTTGGGCGCCCACGCTAGGCCCCATGGTAGGGGGACTGGTTGCTGAAAGCTTCGGTTGGAGAGGTTGCTTTTGGGCACTCTTTTGCGTGGTATGTAGGATACGACAAAGAAATCAAAGACGAGGAACAGGCGACTCACTTCAATTTATCCAGGTCACTTTTAATACCGTCTTAACGTCGGTCTTCATGGATGAGACATCGACAACCCACACAACTTGTGCCTACCAACCGCTTTCAGCTGAAGAGCCCAAGTCTCCATTACTCTCCACTTCTTTACAAGATGATAATCACTCACCCCACGCTCCTGGGACGCCACTTTGGCGCGTACTAATTGGCGCCATATTGGCTCCATTCCAATTATTGCGATACCCTCTCTTTGGAACGACCGCGCTACTGTCCGCTCTTTTCTACAGTATCCAGATCTACCTCTACATTGACATCCCCGCAACTTACAAAGCCGAGTACGACTTTACACCAAGCCAGATAGGTTTCGCTTTCCTTGGAACGGGCGTTGGCATGACACTGGGTCTACTAGCTTTCGGCTTCTTCAGTGACCGCTGCATGGTCCTTTTAGCTGGGGATGGAGAAAGGAAGCCAGAACACCGACTTCCACTTATGGTGGTCTCTGCCCTACTTGTTTCTTCTGGTTTAGCGCTATATAGTTTCACAGCCCGTCCATCACTTCATTGGATCTTTCCTATACTCGGAAATGGGCTGACTGGAGCTGGACTGTATTCAATATCGGTATGTCTGCGCCCTGTAGAGAAATCGTTATTGAAGGCATTAGCTAATGATTACGTTCTCTAGGCCGCTGCTGGGACGTATTTAATCGACGTGAATCCCCAAAGAGCTCCCGAATCAGCGACGCTGCTCTCAGTGGTCAGGTTTCCGATCGGCGCACTTGTAAGCGCCTTCGGGGCATCGCTTGTGCTCTATGTTGGGAGGATAGTAATACAGAGAGTATTTGCGGTCCTAGCTCTTCATGCTATACCCGCAATTTACCTTCTTTACCACCTTGGTACCAAATTCCATGCTAGGAAATACTTGGTCTAGACGTTATTTCCATTCTTCCTCTTGAATTCTCATTTGTCTAATTCCTAAGCGTTCATGCAACTTCTCCTTTTCAGATAGAGGTATATTACATATAGAGGCTTTTAGCATATAGGTGTTTGTTAGCGTATACATGTATATTAGCATGTAGATGTATCTTAGAGTTTAGATGTAAATTAGCACGCCGAAATATGTTGGCCAGTATAGATTCTCTGGCACTCTTTATCTAATCATACAATCCATGCTTATTGCGCCTGACTATTTTATAACAGTATGCAAGCCACCAGCATCTCGGTGGGAGCCCTAAGCTAACATGATATAGTAAGAACCGTAGAAATATACTAGCTGGTGACTGGGGCAGTGCGATATTTACTGCCTGTCACCATTGGGGACGTCATCGTCAGTGGCTCAAGTATTATTGATAAACCAAACATATGATCATTGCCTCAGAGCTAACCTTGAACGATTCATGTATATTTAGAAGGGATGAAAGGATATAGCAGTGTACTTTTCCCTTGCCCGAAGCGTCTGTATACGTGGGAGATTTTTCACGGATGTGCCATGCTTTCTCCAACTTATGAATATCACAGATCACTTGTCCCACCATAGGGCGAGGAAGTCGACAATAAAGCCAAAGGGGATTATTTTGAGTCAAATTACTAACTGATATTGACCTTGACTTTTACGGCGGCCAAGGTGCCACAGAATGATGACACACATGACCTGGGATATACGTGCCCAGTAGCTAGCGGTAGGCAGAGAACCATGATTTGTCTTTCACACACAGAGTGTCATATAGCACACAACTCCATTGAGTATTGCAGCACAAAGTCTCCATTAATTTGAGTATACCGCATCCTTCGCGACCAGCACTGTGTAAGCGCTATCCAAAGCTCACAATTCTTCTCTTTCCACGACGTCGTCAGCAGCTGTCTTCCAGCGGCTCAGACCGTTAGACAATACTTGATATAGCTTCTCATTACTCCATGGGCTTCATAATAATAAAAGTGACTGACTCCATTGGCAGCTCAATCGTACCAGGGGAGGTGGAAATTTATCACAAGGTCATACATACCTACTATCCAGCACAAAAAGAAAGGCATAATACCAACTACAACGTACATTCACTACCCTATATTTCTTTATAATACACAATCATCGATACCATTGAAAGGAAGACACAAAGTCATCCTGACTGAACCATCATCTTGCGGCCCTAATCATCCGCAACCACATTCCAAATGAACCCGGAACCTTCATCTCCGTATCAAACTTCGGGTGCAGAGCGCTTGCGCGTGCACTTGAATGAAATGCCATTACCATAAACACCCCTAATCTCGCAATCCCAGTCCTTGTTATCTTGCTTCACGCGCTTCCGTATAACCTCAGCCATGAGCTTCTTCTGATCTTCGATGGTCGGTTTTTTGACAGGCTCCTTCCCTCGGAGCTTGCACAACAATTCTTCAGCGTCCATTTTCATCTCTGTCTCGCATACTGTACAGTACCAGCGACTTGATAGTTCCGGATGCAACTCTTTGACACAAACTTTGTGGAAGTATCTAGGCTCGCAGTTCCAATATGAGCACTCGATGATTCCATCAAGGTTGCTATCATGCGGCAGCATATCGTAGCAGTAACAAATAGACGTAGCGCCCTTCTCGGCCGACCAATTGCGGTGAATTTCTTGCAGTGACTCAAGTGCTAATGGCTGCTTCAGGGTTGCGTTTTTTTGCCACAACTGATCGAATAGAAAACACTGCTTCATGAGTGGCCCCTGCTTTTGGCTTTGACACCAATTCTGATATTCCTGGTACATCCTGGGTGGCATACTCTCACAATCGGTGCGGCAGTAAGCAGAGTTTGTGAGATAGCCAAGAATTTCCTCATCGACAATCATGAGTCTGCCCTTTGTCTTCTCATGCTCTTCATAAATTTCAAGCAATTTCTTTGCGTGGAGATAAGTATAAGGACCAGAGGAGGAGATTTCGGGACTCGGAAAGACTAAATAGACGGTGTTCTTCAGTGGATCCGCGCAGGCATAGTGGGTTTTGTGGAAAGGACAGTCAACAAGATCTTTGAAACCACACTGTTGAACATGGCAATCGTATCCTGAAAAGACATCGGGGCTAGTAAGTTGATCCGGAATTAGGTACTTGGTAAACTTCATCCAGTGTAGCTGCCGTCGACCAACGTCTACGACCGGAAGAGTGCGCTTGCCGAACCCGTGCAAGTGCTTTACAAATGCAGCAATGCTGCCTTTACAACCCTCCACTACAAAGTCATCGCTGGGGTCCTTTCCCAGATCATCCTTGTGATGAGTAGCCTCAATTAGCACATCTGGTTCGTTATTGTAAACCTTAAGATTAGCAATGCGTTCAGCGGTAGTAGAATTCCGAGTCTGGGCATCGTTCTTTGCGGATTCAGCATCAGCCTCTGATTTGAATTGAGTACAGGACTCAGTTTGGGCGTGGGAATCTGCTGCTGCAGCTTCCTCCATAGACACAACAGTGTTCATCACCTCCAATGCAGCTTGGCGAAGCTCAACTTTGCGCTGAGCCAATTCCTGCTCTGCTATAACTGCGGCTTTCTTCTCCTTACGTTTAAGTTCGCGCTGTTTCTTCTTCTGCTTTTTGGCAGATATTGGCGGGTGGCTCGCTGCTGACTCATCGTTGTTTGTGTCCAGCTTCTCGTTTGGAGTTGAAGATTGAGTCACGGCATTCTGAATCGGTTTAGCTTTTTGCATAGGCTGCTGACTCTTCATGCTCTGGATGACTGTTGGCTCAATGGATGCTTTTCTAGCGATCTCATTATTTGGTACTCCGTTGTTCTTCAAATATGGCTTCTTCTTTGGCGTGAAGCATGAGGCTTCGTCGCTTGATATTTTGTTTTGAACTCGCGAACGGAAGTGGAAATTAGAGGACTTGTGGCTAAGCCAACCGTCTTGTTCTTCGTCCCCCCAGATAGGAGCATGTTTTTGGGTTGCAAATGGCTTGTCAAATATGATCCTAAGTTGAGGAGCGCGATCGATTGGTTGCACAGGCGGCGTTGTTGGGCTAGGCGAAGCGTCCAAATCAGGTGGGATCATGACTTCCTCCAGTGAACCATAACCACAGATTTTTTTGTGACTTTGTTCAAGATGTCTTCTGTCTGCACCATCAATGCCTCCGACCTGCAGAGAATCGTCATCTCCGAGGAAGTTTGAGCCATTTGAAGTTGGCCTATCTCAGTTAGACTACGATTGAATTTCCATTGTTAAATTATACACGATCTGGCCGATTGTATCACTGCAAAGAAACAAAGGAAAAATGAACACTCACCATTGCATGGTATCGTCCATGGGTGTGAAGCTTCTTGAGCTCTCTGGAATAGGTGGAAGCCGTTCACCCGTCTTCCAATCCCTGTCTATGTACCTTTTCTCGATAGTATTGAATGAAGCCCGGTTGGTATACCTCAGGTACCCAGCACGGCGCATTCGAATCTCTAGCTCATCTTTCTTGACAAGGACAAGATCTTCAATAATGACATTCTTGAGCTCTAATACCAAATCACTGAAAACCTTCAGCTCCTTACCCTGAAGACCCCTAGTGTTAGTGTTGCGGCTGCAAAGTTCAGAAATGCGAAAATCGTCCCAAATTCTGCTAATTTCGAAATCGAAAACAATGTCAGCGTCGGGTAAGCGAGCGAGCCTTTTGACCTCGTGACGGTATTCCTTTGACTCGTAGACGTGGGCATGATAACGGAGGTTGCATTCGATTTCATCAATCTCCTCGTCATTACAGGGTTCTCTTCTGTTTGTGTTGAGAGCATCTTCGAGATGCAGTACCGAGCCGACGTGTCTTATCTCTTCTTGTGTAATAAGCCGAGGCCTACTCGCAGCCCTTACCAGGCGTTTCGCCTCTTTTCTCTCCTTCTTCGAGACAGCTAGATTTCCAGGCGTGGCGCTGCCATCCATATCATCACTATCAATTGAACAGGTATCGACTGCCTTCGTTCTTCCGCAAGATTCGGGCTCAGAGGGTATGATGGTCCACTCGTCTTCACCGGCGCTTTCGTACACTCGACGCAACCGTTCGGCGACTTCGTGATGTCTCTTGTGATGTGCTTCGTCTATCGTAGCACAATGCGCGCAGACGTGGCTTCTGTTTCGGATGAACATATGCTGATGGAAACGATGACATGGCTCAGCATGGTCACCAAAGCATGTGATCCGGGCACTTGGATGTGAAAGCGGCCTCCCACAAACGCCACAGTGGTGTTCTGTTTATCAGTGAATGCTTAGACGGAGGTGAGGTGCTGTAGTCGATCTGTTGGTTGATGGAGGGGTGCAGGCCTGGCACAGCCGAAGGAGGAAGGGGGAGCAATCATTGGTTTATATCATTTTCCACACGGCAGCGGCGAAGACAGGTAAAGCAATGGTACTTACTCAAGTTGGGCGACTCTTCCCATCGAAAGAGCAAGCCGTTGCCCATGTTTAGGGGGGGGGGGGGGTCAGGCGCGATAGACCTCTGGTGCAGTTGACGTGTCGGCAGTGTTGGTAACAACAGACGTTGGATGAGAGAGGAAGAAGATGAGCTATGAGCAAGATTGAGACTGAATCGTGCGCGCCGGAGCCTAAGACAAGTCACATGTCTTCTCGTAGGTGAAGGTGACAAGGTGGGTCAGTAAAGAGGTGTCACAGGCGGCTACAGGTTGGACGGGAAACGGTTACACCACGAATTCCCATTCACTTTTCTACGCACAAACCGGAAAACAAAACAGGGAAAGAGCGAGTGTGGGGTAACCAAGCCAATGACAAAACAGGAGCAATAAACAATAATGAGTGTGTACGACAATTTGAACAAAATCAAGAACCTCCCTCCCCCATATTCTTTTTTGTTTCCGCTGAGTTGCAGGCCATGCCTAAGACCCTACAGGTCACTGACAATGCGCGCTCCCGCCCATACATAGGGATAGTTGCGCTGGTACCAATTGACACTATTGAAATGTAAGCAGAACCGACCAAAGACCCACCTTGACCAAAAACGAGATTACACTCACAATGTCTTGCGTCCCGCGAGACGCGGGTGCGTCGCCCAAGAGCCACCAAGAGTCACGTTGTGCTTTTCATCGAAAAAGTCCGCCGTATACCCAGGATACAGATCCATGGCTTTGAAGCCCTCATGCTTCTCCAGTACAGTGCTGGTCCACTCCCACACACCACCCAGGTCTGACTGGCCGCAGAGCTTGTTGCCCTTGTCAGCCACGGAGGTGGGGTGCCAATGCTTGAAGCCTACATTTTTCCCCTCAAGGTCAATGAAGAGGTCATGTGGTTTGGGAGCAGATGTTGTACTGGAGTTGCTGTTGAACAAAGGGTGTGATGGTGGAGACTCGTCTACGCCATTGTTGACAAGATGGCTTTTAAGGTTAGCGGAGGTTCGGAATGAATGTAATAGTAGGAACTCACCCGTTCACTGCTGGAATTGTGTTTCCAAGCTCCTCTTCAAACTCCTTGGCCCTCATGCATTCGACATAATTGTAGATACTGCTGACTTCTTCCATAGTGGGAATGCGTCCGCCCATCCACTGAGCGCAGCCAGACAACTCGTCGTAGGAAGCAACAACGGGCCAATGGAGGGCATCTTTGAGTGGCACAGTGCCATATACAGTTCTCACGTACTTACCGTCAGTGAGGCTGCGAGACCCATTCACCCCATTGTGACCATTGACAAGGCTGTCTTTCCTGCTAGTGGCTGATTTCTTCTCAAGGGTATATGGATGCTCGCACCACGAGGCAGGCAAAGTGGATTGACCAGTCTTCAAAAGGTATGTCACATATTCTCCGTTTGTGATTGGGCGAGCCTTTGCACGGAAGGACTTAACGTGGGCAGCACGTTGTGGCTTCTCGCAGTCCCATCCGAAGTACCGCTTGGTTTTATGGTCGCCGTCAAGATCATCGAGACCAAGGTCAATGGTCACTTCTGGAATGGTGAACCACCGATTTTCAACAACACCAGCCTCAGCCTGACGAGAAAGAGCCGAGAAGTCAGGCGAAAGTGTACCTGGAGGAGGCAGTACTCGCTCGCTTTGGATCAGCATGTAGAGAAGCGTCTCCAAATGCATTGCCTCATGCTCAAAGCCGATCCACATGGCGCGCTTCACGCGATGATCGCTATGCGCAACTCCTGATGTGTATAGTTCCTCGGTAGTCTTCCGGACAGTCTGCTGAAACTTGAGAATCTCTTCAAGCTCTGGCCAAGTGTCAGGAATCTCTGAGTGATCATGGACTTTCTCCGGGTTGTCCACATCGGGGTCGATTCCGCGCTCAAATATCTTCCAAAAGTAGGCTGGCTCCGTAGCCTTACCGTCAGTTCCACGTGCGAGATGAATATCAAGGAATGTGGGGATGTGGCCAAGATAAAATATACAAGCATTACGAAGGTGGATTGGCTTTGATAGAAGCTCATCCTTGGGAATCATTTGGCGGGTGACGGCATCCCAAGCAGCCCATAGTTGGCTCCACTCAGCCAAAGATGGAGCAGGCTCAGCAGCGTAATTCTCTGGCTTTGTGGGGAAATGAAATACGGGTTTCGAGACAAGGTGAAGCCCTATACAAAAGTGAGTTTGGGAGTAGATGATAAGAGAAAAATGAAGCACTACTAAACCTACCATAGTCACATCTCGAGTTAGACCAAATGCCACATTCGGCAAGTTTGGTCTCCTCCCAGAGTCGATTAATCTCATCAGGAGAATACTTGTAGCTTTCCTCAATACGAACACGTTCACCTTTCAATATTTTGACGCCGTCGACTTCAACATCCTCACGAGGCGAAACAAACGCATGATGACGTCCTGCCTTCTTGTCATACTCGCCGATAGCCTCCCAAATGTTCAAATCAAATGCATTCTTCCCCATAAGACCATTTGCATGTTTCAAGCCATTGAGAATGAACTCGTGTGTTACATCATCACGATCGTTGTAGGCGTGATAGACGCGCTCAGGGTCTTTGCAAGAGTCGATGCCGATCAAGAAGGTATCACCAATCTGAAGAGCGTCGCGGAATCCTGCAAGGAATGTAGAGACTTCATGACGCTTGAAATTGCCCAAACTGGAGCCTAGCCAAAGAACGGTCTTTGGCCTAGCGTTGATGTGAGGGGATTTGAGCCACTCGAGAGCATGATCGTACGTCCCGTAAAGGCCGAAGCATTTGACATGCTTGTATCCTTCTGTGAAAGCAGTCAACTACAAACTCGAAGGAAATTGAAGACTAAGATATGTTCTGCATGCTCGTGCGTGTAGCTCATGAGAATAGCAGATGAGTTCACAGCGTGCCCCACGGATTTTGGGTTGTTAATCCAGGGAGTATGAAATACGCTGTGGACGAAGAGGAAGGATGCCGATCAAGGGCTTTCCATCGTAAACAGCGGGTACGGAACGGAAAGAACCGTAATAAATGTTAAAGAAAATAAATTTACATACCTGTAGGAATCTCCGCAAACGTTCTTTCCAATTCAGGGAGGGAGAGGTCCACAGCGTAATACTCAACATCCTTGCCGAGCCGGTCAAGGGCCTGCAACAGGATGTTCACCTTGCGGAGATTGCTACACCATAATTAGTACCGACGAAGCACGAGGCTTGGTTTTTCTCTGATTTTAGCTGGTTACGGGCGGGCTCCTACCCGCTGCCAAGCTCAACGAGAACTGAGCCTTGCTGAATGCGCTCCGCAATACGTCCGGCATTCGTCTCCAGGACCTCAATTTCGGCATTGGTGAGATAGTACTCTTCCAAGTAGGTAATCTTCTCGAAGAGGCGCAAGCCAGCTTCGTCGTATAGAAGCAAGGTTGGAAGCTTCTTTTCCCCACCGTCTGCGGGGCTGAGCCCGTTCTTGATGTCTTGGAGAATGTCAAAATCGGTGGAACCGACTCGGATGTCGAAGATCTGGGTGCCACCAGCGGAAGGCATGATCTTGTAGGGCGCCGAATAAGCTTCGTGAGACGATACCAAAGCGGGTTCAGAAGCCATCTCGCGATGCCGGGAGATGATTGCGTGCTTTATACAAATTGGTTCAAAGAAACGGATGGTGGTTGACGCTATAGCTGTCGAGTAACTGACGGTAGTGATCCAACTCCGAGAGTACTAGTCAATCTGTACGATGCAGTCAGAGACCAGGAACTGGAGTTTAGTGCCTCACTGAATTATATATAGGGCGGGAGAAGAACAAATCAAGGACCGTATGTCCCTCACGATTTGAGATGGTACGATTGGGCTTCCTAGTGGTTACTTTGGCGACACTGCATGGCAGCTTTTCATCAACACCCCCATGCCCCCAACCCCACACCAGCGCCCTGTAAGACGACGCACGGAATGGATGGGACAGGCCTCATTGGCGCGGTTCTTTGGTCGTAATGTTCGCATTATGACGTTAGGCGAGACTCTTGTAGCGACCGAAAACGACCGAGTTCAGCAGACTGAGACCTACCGCGTATAGGCACCGGCGGAGGGCATTTGCCCAAACAGTGCTGATTAGCAACCAAGCTATGCAAGGGCAAGACACTGCAGCCGGCCTTTGGATCCGAATCAAGACCAGGGCCGTCGCAAGCCGTCTGTTGACTTCGGATGCACTAGAGGGTAAGACTCCACGCAAAACTGCGGGGTGGTGCTTCAGCTTGCATGTTTGATAGCGTCATGATTGCTTCAAGTGGTGGGTGACAAATGTGACATAGGTAATCAGGTAATTATGCCACAAATAGCGGCAGTGTGCACACGGTAGATGCTGGTTGTGCTCTGTAGACTGGTTCACTGGTTCTCCGGAGCACGGGGTGCGGAGTACTTGGTTACAGGTTCGGAGGAAGACGTAGTACGTACAAACATAGCCTCGAGTGGAGTCGACCAGGTAAACCGCTGCGGGACATTTTGAACAATCTGAGAGAAATCTGGGTCCAAGACGACAAAGTAATCCGGACAGCTGCGGTGATCTCGGTAGAGGGTGCCACATCCACTTACTGATCTCTGCCCAATGCAGTGTAGGTACCGTGGGTACAGTGGTAGAAACCCACGGTCTGACGCGCTTCGTGGGCGCTCGGATGAGGCACGGGACGCGCCCGCAAGCACATGACTTGATAAGGGCGACGCGGCTTGGAAAATAAGCGGCCATGCAGACGAGTCTACAAATCATGATTGAGGTCGTAAGTGATGAATTATTGGGAGGTGGCGGATCCAGACAACGCGCCCATCATGCTTCACTCCTACCCCACTTACTTACCACACAGGTAGCCACAAACACCACAGTCATTGGAGCGTCGACAAGAGTGGCAAAGCTCTCACTGCATCTGCTTCTCTCACCACGGACGTCTGTCCGCCGGCGCTGTAAATCTGTAGGTACTAGTACCGTACATACTTCTGAGCTATCCCTGCTTCAATACCCACGCCCTGCAGGTGCCTTGATTACTCGATCACGAAATTCCGTAACAGGTTCGTCCACTACATCCCGTCGCTCTATGCCTGCCGCTGTTGACCAACGCCAGTTAGTGCGGATTACCAATTTGATATTCGGGGTCAATATGTGCTCTCTGGCAATCGTCTAAGTACATTTGACGCCCTTTTTTAAGCTCCGCAGGCTCATGGCGCCCTTGCACCTCTACCTACGGTAGCGGAGTGACTCTTAAATCCGACTCCGCAGCATGGAAAACGATGAAATCCAAGGTATCCGTCTGCAACACACTGCTGTAGAATTTCTTTGCTTACAATCAAACTGCGTGTCCCTGTCAATGTTCTGTTGTTCCCTCACGTACTTCAAGCAGGCCGCTCCGGCTCTAGCCCTATGGCTAGCCCTCTCCCCCTTCAATCCAGTAGTCCACGAGATCCCGTGTCCGGCGAGGAACGTACCAGAATAATTTCCATTTCCCCTTTGTGCGATCAAGGATATTCGCTGCGGAAACTGAAGAGACTGGATCGAAGGGGGTCAGGTCACCTGCAGCTATTTCGAACCGGGCCTTTCATCTCCTTTCAGGACGACAATCGTGCCCAAAAACAGTTCTGCTTTGAATACAATGCCCGCAACTCTAGGCTACAGTCCGTTTGAATCTTGATGGGGAGCCGTTGTTGCATCGTCCTAACATTGGACAAAGTAACGTGCCTCAGCCCTATGCGAGGTTACAACAAACGACTTGTTACAAAGAGACCCAGCTTTATCCCACTTTCCACACGTAACGTTCACAGAATCCGATTCTGGAGTCCCATGTATGCCTCCCAACTCGAGGCTTCAGCCTTGTTTCAGATCTCGTTGTCTGCAACTGTCATGCGGGATTCAGCTTCGGCCCTCCACCTCTATCTTCAACCAACTTATCTACTTCCTCCTTCGTCCAAGGCGGCACAGCTACCTCAAAGCCGTGAACAAACAGCTTATCTCTAAAAAGCCATCACCTGAGCTGGTATTATTCTGGACATTCCAATAATGCTCTTTCAGCTGCGTTGCTACGACTGGTGATGCGGAATCCAGGGGTATCAAAGGGGCAAGCCAGACCGGACTCGACCGAGCCGCCACCCCCAGACTACAAGGGGCAAGATAGTATTCGTATCATCTGGCACGAGGAGCTACGCCTCTCTTTAAAGAATGGTCTATACCTGCTTCTTCGCAAACGCCACGTGAGCGACCTGAATTCCTCGAATAACGACCTGCTTTCTAGAAGCACCATTCCTCACCAGGTCAATGGTCTGATCCATAGCTCATGAACTATATCAGAATGAAAGAATTGGTACTTGGCCAAGTGCGGGTCGAGAATGCAATGCAGTCGAGACATGAAGGACACGATCTCCTTGCAGTACTTTGGCGTGAGGCTTGCATTGACAACAATTGACTGTGATCTTGGGTGCAGAAATGCAGACTATTTCTGGTATTTGATCCCGTTGCCTGAAAAATCAGTACATCACTTACTCAAACCCTTGTCTTATTGCGTCTTTTATGATGATTCTTGAGTCACAGTTGATGATGTCTTATCCTTACGGTCAGTGGTGGAATCCTTTCGATGCTTGTCATTACCACGTCCAAAATCCGTACGGTACGCCCAGTCCATACAACCCATACACCACTTATAGCGCAGACAACACGAGCTGCTGGGCAGACCTCCTCCGTCTAAGGAGCCAAAGAGACTACCTCGAGGACCAGCTCTCCAAGACAGCCGTCACCCTCCATTCCCTACGAAGCAAACAAAATCGAAATGAGAAGACACTCAGTACCAATCCGACACCCCGATCCAAGAGGAAGAAGGTGTTGCAGAACCGATGGAGAACCGACAAAACCATCAAAACGTGCGAAACCAATGAGATGACAATACTGGGCAATCTGCAAGTATGCAATGGACAAATTTTCTATCTCGAGTCTATGATAGCGCTCAAGGACTTCTCCATGTCATCACCTAATCTAAGCTTCACCAGCACACGAGGATCATGCCCGCCGTCGGCGACTACGGAATTCAGCTGGAACTGCTGGACAGACGAAGCAGCCATAGCATCATATCAGAAACAAGGAATTGAGCCGTTCCTTGCTGATGACGACCCTCCAGAGGTATTTCTCGATGAGGGCGCAGAAATGAACGACAACAAGTTTGCAAAGGAACACAAGCAATTGCCTCCATTGAAGATAGATGCAGTTGCACCGATGGTTACCACGACTGAAATAACACCTACTTCCCCACCTTACTCGGTGCGCAACGAGCGGTTCCACACCTCGATGCTGAGTCCCGAGGCAGCGGTCTTTGAACCTTGTGTTCTTACGAATGATCTTGACTTCCATGAGAAGGATCAAGATGCTATGGACGTTGACGACACACTGGACTATTCAACGGTTGTGTGTGGGACCGAGACAATGCAGGTTTCCTTGAAAAAGCGACGTTTTTCTGAAGATGGGATGGGAAGTGTGTTCAGTAGGCTGTCCGAGGAGGTCACATCTAAGGTCGAGCAAGAAAAAATGAATCCTGTTTCGGATTCGAATTTTGTTATTCCAGTCATGGGGAGGAGAAGGGCGATGTCGTTTTGATTGTGTACAGTACCGTAAGCTACATTGATGCATGCATGTGGGTTTTTCTCCGAATTTCGGTTATGGCGAATGGCGTCCGGTAGGTACCTGTGGCGAAACACCAAAAAAGCGCAGTCTACAGTAAGCAAGACAAAGTAAAAAAAAATTTGTTCTAGTCTTCAATAAAAGGGTCATCTCCTGAGGATAGTTAAAAGGGCGTATAGTGATCCATGTGGCTGCCACCTGTTTGCAAATCACATGCCAAAGGGCCACCTTTGTGCCTGAAGAAGGTTCTAGTCCAACGGTACCGTGTCCCTCTTCCTGTTAGTCTCGCTATCCCGCACGGCTCAAAACGTTACCTAATATGGGCCAGACGAGTTCAGGACAGAGTGGGAGGAAGTCAATTGATGTGGGAGAATGTGTGGGAGGAGTGGGAGGGGTCAGCAAGCACGTCAAAGCGGGAGAATTGACGCATGGCTGTCTGTCCAATGCTGTGTCTATCTATGTACAGTACTGTATCCATGGATATGACAACGGGTGTAGCAAGGCGTGCATCCGCACCAAAGGTCTTTCGACGTCATGCTCCAATAAAGGGCGTGGGGCTCTTGCCCGCCTTGCCCTGGTCTTGCCTTGTCTTTCCCTTGTCTTGAACTTTTGCTGCTTGACACGTGAACACATCTGGCGCAAACACCCCCAGCAGGCCCCACCAACCTGTCGTCACAGCCACCAATGCCAGACATGCCGAACGGCTGCTTGTGCCTCTGCACATAATCACTGCACAACGATACCTTCAACAAGACACACCTTTCACCACACCTCCGCGCCGTGTTCAACACTTTTGCTGGAGTTCAACACTCCATGCTTGCTCTCCTCTACCAGTCGCTACATTTCTTCCGCGTCTTGCTGCTTCCCTCTGCAGCACAATAAACAGCCCTCCACCCGTCCTAGCACATCACCATCCTAGCATCGCATATAGCGGGACTGCAGAAAGCCTGCATAGCGCTCTGCCCCTTCTCCGAGGGTCGGCTCGAAAAACCCACCCATCTCGCCCTCCCCTCGCTTCTCCCCACCATACAAAACAATCTGCTGCTCCTCGTTGTCGACGCTCCTCTCATCTGCTCACCATCATGTCTGAACTTGCCAGCGACGCAAACGCCGAGGGTAGCCGATTGCGAGAGCGACCCTCAGCAAAACCTCTTCACCTTCACAATTCAGACGATGCCAGGCAGAGAGTCCTTGAGCTGAACGAACAGGAGGATGCAGATTCTAAACATGGTAGGGAGAAGAGAACTTACGGCAGGACTCCTGACGGCACAGGTATGTACTCACCCCAAGGTGTGTTAGCTGAACCAAGACATTTGAAGCGTCAACTACAAACACCAACTTCAATTGCGGCCCAAGCTTGACTGCCCTCCAGCCTTCAATATCAGCTCTCTAACACCAGCCACACAGTGTTCATTGTCCCACAGACCCATGACATGGTCTCGCAGCTGCTTTCGCCCTCGCAACCAAAGAACCTGTCCGATCTGTTTGTCCTTGCTGTCCTCGCAGGCTTGATATTCACCCTCTATGCCCTGCCCAAAAGCGCCCGTATCCCAGTGTTCGCAATCATCTTTCTCTTCTGGCGAGCCGCCTACAATGCAGGCATTGGCTGGCTCCTCAATGCCCAGTCGCACCATAACCGCCTCGTCCTGTGGGCAAAGAACTCGCACATCTTCGAGAAACCCGAATCGGGAAAGAACCCGCATCCAGTCCTCTATAAGCTCTTGAAGCGGGAGATGGAGACCAAGATCCCAAAGGACTACCGTTTTGAAGATGCCCCAGTCGAGTACAACACATGGCTGGTCTTCAGGCGCGTGGTAGATCTGATCCTTATGTGTGACTTTGTCTCCTACTGCCTCTTCGCCGTCGCTTGCTTCAACCGCCCCGACGAGAGCTGGACCCTCTGGGCCTTGCGGTGGACTACCGGTATTGTTCTCTTCCTCTTTAATCTGTGGGTAAAACTCGACGCGCATAGAGTAGTTAAGGACTATGCCTGGTATTGGGGCGACTTTTTTTATCTCATTGATCAGCGCCTGACCTTTGATGGCGTCTTTGAGATGGCCCCGCACCCCATGTATTCTGTTGGCTATGCTGGCTACTACGGCATCTCCATGATGGCTGCCAGCTACAAGGTGCTGTTCATCTCCATCATCGCCCACGCAGCACAATTCGCCTTCTTGATCCTTGTTGAAAATCCCCATATCGAGAAGACATACAACCCACCACCGCCCCGCCGATCGCGCCTAAATTCTAATTCGCTCAAGCAAGAAGACCGTCCGACTTCCAGCCAGTCTGACCTGGCGCTCCCAGAGGGAGGCGTGGTCCAGGATGCCATCAGTAGGCCCGAGCAGACGCACAACATTGTTGGTCCTCAAAACATGGACTTCCATCGCTCCATCGATGTGACGGTAACCCTTCTTTCTTTGTACATGTTTTGTTTTGCAACACTCACCCCGAGCACTCAGATAGTCCGCGCCTTCTTCATTGTCAATGCGTTCATCTGGCGTCTATGGTATGCACTCGGCTTGGGGTATATCCTGGACCGCCAGTCTAAGAAGAAGAACTGGACTCGCCATTTTATCAAATATGGCGATAGTAAAGAAGAAGCATGGCGTCAGTGGAAGTATCTGTACCACCTAAGCATGACCATGTGTCATGCAAGTCTTATCAGCGCTGCATGGAAAATGTATACGCTCCCGCCGGACTGGTTCTACGGCCTTACTCTTTTGAGACATGTGGTCGGCGTCGGATTAATTGCCCTGCAGCTTTGGACCGTCATGAGCATTTACGATACACTCGGAGAATTTGGTTGGTTCTGTGGCGATTTCTTCTTCGATCCTTTACCAGGTAACCTCACCTATTCGGGCATCTACCGTTTCCTGAACAATCCGGAACGCTTCCTAGGCTTGGCGGGAGTCTGGGGTATTGCCCTGATTACCTGGAGCGTGCCAATCTTCTACCTTGCAGCTACCTCGCATATCCTCAACCTGGCTTTTCTGCAGTTTGTGGAACGTCCCCATATGCAGAAATTATACGGCCAGAACCTTCGCGAGATATCTGGCGTTAGCAAGACTCTCAGACAAGCGCTTCCCAGCCCAGTCAGGAATTGGCAGTCCGCGGCAGATGGCTATCTCAATTCTACCGTCGAATTCATTGAGGAATTCTTGGAAAGCGCAAGGCCCAAGCTTGCTGCTGGTGTGGATACCATCGTAAAAGACACCACGGCTCTGTTCAAGTCTTATCCGACCCGTGTTTCAATCACGCGCCTGGCTCCTGACCTAGCTGGCCTTGATCCAAAGGAATATAAGATTGTGATCGAAGGCAAGCTTTCCTCCCCAGGAATCGAGTTGAATGGCGGTCGGGAAGGAGCATTGGCGAGATCGCCTGCTGCTCGTACTAGCGAATTCAAGACTCTTGTACTCGAATATGGCGCTCCTATCAAAGTCCGCTGGAGGGCACCCTTGAATCACAGCAAAAAGGACTGGATTGGTCTGTACATGGTTGCCGACAACGCTTCCCGGGACGTTACTCGAATTGCTTCCAACGGCAGATGGGTCGCTACGAACCAAGGCGTATGGGACACCAAACGTGCTGAAGAGGGCATTCTTGTCTCCGACAAACTTATTCCGGCCAAGTTTCGCGACGATGGCGGTGAGGCGGACTGCTACACCGGCGAAGTTGAATTCCGCGGCGACAAGCTTTGGTGGACAACTGGCGTATTCGAGTTCCGATACCATCACGGCGGAAAACACAATGTCATGGCTTTATCACAAGCCTTTGAAACTCGCATCCCTAGATTCGACGAAGAGGATGCAGAGATTGACGCCAATGGGACGATTCATCGCGCTGTGGAGGAGGCGCTCTTGCCTATTATTCAGAACTGCTTTGACCAAGATCCGGAGATTGCGCCGTCGACATCGGATGAGCCGTTTGGAGGATTGGTTGAAAGAGACGGCAAGTATGCTAGGAGGGTTGTGTTTGCGGTGCATCAAATGTGAGTGGTTTCCCACGACTCTTACTTCTGCAGGGTTTATTCGAAATGAATGAGTGAGTACTAACGATTAACGATATAGGTTCGGTATCGAGTTCGCGCCTGAGGTTGTTCAGGCGGATGGCTGTGTGCAGAATCTAGCGTGGCGGATATGCAATGCGAAGAAAGTGCTGGTGCGTTTAGCTTGTTGATGGAGTGTTTGAGCGCGTGAACTAATGTTTTTGGGTACAGGCGCCATATAGCATGACCAGTCATGGAAGAAATACTCCTACAAAGTACTGAGCGTGGAGTAGCAATTCTTCACCCTCAACTACCATTGTGCAATCCTTCCATGGCTTCCCTTTTCTTTCCTCTCTCGGCCAATATCTATTCTTGTTTGTAGTTGGTGTTTCGTTCTGTTAGTTTCAAACTTTTCCTTGGCATTGAGATGTGTTACAAGAAAAAGACCCGGTTAGATGTGGAGGTCATTCCGCAAGGTGGTTTCTGTGTGCATCGGCAAACTGGCGTGGTGGTTGTTTGTTTAGATGGGAGGTCTGTTTATTCTGAGACGAGGGAAAAGAAGAGATTGGGATTGCATAACACATTGATATCGTCATATACGTACATACATACCCAGCAGTAGCGGAGGGAAAAGACAGATAGAAGTTAGAGCCGACCGTTGTCTCTTTGCTAGCTACTACTAGTAAACGGACGACGGGACGGGCCCGAACACGAAAGGCAAAAAGAAAACACAAAAGCAAACATAGGATAGGTAGTACATATGTCTATCAATTGATCAACCTACAACGCACCCCGCACCTGACCGGAATGTTATTGGTGATACAGAGCCTTAGAAGCCTACTGAATGAAACAAATGGTTGGATGTTCAGCTGCTAGGGTAGACGAGAGATTGTCTAGATTCGACGCCTAGCTGAAGATATGTATGCAAGCCTCTTTCTGGGGGGGGGGGGGGTGGATAGTGGATGGGTGTGTGTAGCAGAGGGGAGACAAAAGAGTCTAGATCGGCGGCTTATCGGACAGACTGATCGCTGCCGTAAAGAGACAAGTGCAGCTTGTGATGCTCGTGATGCTTGGAGCGAGCGGCGGCGCGGTGCGGATGGTGGTGGAAACCCAGAATTACCTCGGCCCTTGGGGCGTCTGAACCGGAGCTGTCTGTTCGTCCAGTCAGTCAAACCGCCGGACAGCTCCAGTATCTTCTGGAACACTGACTTGACTTTGACTCTCTCTTGTCCTCTCGCCCATCTCTGGATATAATCTCCCTTTTGGCTATCTGCGTAGTACAATTTGTATTGTTTGCCCCAATCGTTCCGTTTTATCCCTGCGCGCGAGTGACGTGCCCGCTATCGGGACCGTTGGTTGCCCCCCAAGCCAACAAACTCGCGTCTGTCCTACCTCATCGCCCGCATACGCTTCTCCACCACCAACCCCGGATCCGACCCACCCACTCGATACATCTCCTCTCTCCTCCCGCGTGCTCTACGCACCCTTTCCATCACTCCCATTTAGAACCATCCAAAGCATTCAACAAACGTACACACGCGCCCGACTGTCCACACACTCATCTCCACCTCCGCAATGGGCCGCTCCCCATCCAAAGAAAGCACAAAAGTGCTGCCACTCATCCCCCTCGCACCCCCTCTCGCCGTCCTCCCCGGCACAACCCTCAAAATCCCCATAACCAACCGCTCCGACATTGCCGCCATCCTCGCAAAAATATACAGCATCAGTCCAACTGCGAAGCCCGACGCTGCCATCACAGTCGCCTGCGTGCCGCTCAACTCGAGTCAGGTGTCGCCCAAGGATGGCAAGCTGTTGATTGGCGATGGCAGTAGCAGTACTAAAGTTGTTTACGAGTCGGATCCGGTGCAGGCGACGAAGAAGGATGTGTTTGGGTATGGGTGCTGTGCTAAGGTTACGGGGGTTCAGGGACGGAGACAGGGTGATTTGAGTCTTGTAGTGGAGGGGTTGGAGCGGGTTAGGGTTGTGGATGTTGTGCAGGAGAGGCCGTATTTTGAGGGCGAGTTGGCTCCTGTTGATGAGCATGGTGAGTTGGCTTCTTTGTTTTCTTCTAATGGTGTTGGATTGGTGATGGATGGCTAACTATTGACAGTGGATATCGCAAACCCTGAACTCCTCGAGCAGTTCAACTTGCTCAAGCAGTTGTCCCGCGAGTTGCTGGCACTCGTTCGCCTCTCGTCGATATTGCCTCGGCAGCCGTCCGTTCAGCTCTCGCCGATTGTTGCTCGTAGACTGGAGTTGTACATTGCAAGGAAGGACCTCTCTGATGCCGGTTCGTTGGCAGACTTCATGGCGAATGTGGTGGATTGCACGCACGAGGAGAAGCTACGAGTGCTGGCAGCCGTGGACGCAAAAGACAGGGTTGAAAGAGTCATCGAGATATTGCAGAGGCAGATTAGTACGATTCAGGGCAGCACACGCATCACAGTCACCAGCACCTCGGTGCCGACGGGCAGCTTTGACATTGATCAACTGCGACGACTACAACAAGAGGCACTTCAACGACGAGGCAAAATGGGCAGTGGCTTGCCTCCTGGTTTCCCTGGTGGCTTGCCCGGCGGTGGAGCGCAGGCTGGCGAAGAGGAGGCAAATGAAATTGAGGAGCTCAAGAAACGACTACAAGATGCTCAGCTCTCCCGAGATGCCGAAAAAGTTGCACAGAGGGAATTGCAGCGACTACAAAAGATGAACCCAGCCCAGGCCGAATACCAGGTTTGCAGGAATTATCTCGAGAACTTGGCCGAGATTCCATGGACCAAGACGACCGTCGACCAGCTCGATGCTGCTACCCTGGGCAAGGCGAAGAAGCAGCTTGATGATGACCACTATGGCCTTGATAAAATTAAGAAGAGGCTGTTGGAGTATCTGGCTGTGCTAAAACTTAAGGAGCAGGCTAATAGGAGCATTGATGATCAGATTCGCGCCTTGGCTGATGTCCCAGCGCCGGCAGAGGAAAAGGAGACAAAGGAGGAGGAGGAGCCACAGGAGAAACAACCTGCTCGGGAACCGTCAGAAGCTGAACTACGGCTGCTTGAGAAGAAGCGCATGGTCGACAAGTCACCAATCCTTCTGCTAGTCGGTCCTCCAGGAACTGGTAAGACATCGCTGGCCAAATCCGTTGCCACCGCTCTTGGTCGTAAATTCCACCGCATCTCGCTCGGTGGCGTTCGCGATGAGGCTGAGATTCGAGGTCATCGCAGGACATACGTGGCTGCCATGCCTGGTCTCATTGTCAACGGCTTGAAGAAGGTTGGCGTTGCTAACCCAGTCTTCCTGCTTGATGAGATTGACAAGCTTGGTGTGTCCAACTACAACGGTGATCCGAGTGCTGCCATGTTGGAAGTACTTGATCCCGAGCAGAACCATACGTTTACAGATCACTATGTGAACATTCCGATCGACTTGTCGAAGGTGTTGTTTATTGCGACCGCCAACTCACTCGACACTATCCCGCCGCCACTTCTTGACCGCATGGAGACGATTCAGCTGTCTGGATATACGACTCTTGAGAAGCGACACATTGCTTCGAGACATTTGATTCCTAAGCAGATTACTACCAATGGTCTCCATTCGGATAATTTGTCAATTCCCACTGATGTCCTTGACAAGATCATCACTGCATATACACGAGAGTCTGGAGTGCGCAATCTTGAGCGAGAGATTGGATCTGTTTGCCGTTCAAAAGCAGTTGAGTACGCAACGGCAAAGGACACCAATACACTCGCTGCATACAACCCCACCGTCACGGTAGAAGACCTCGACGCCATCCTCGGCATCGAAAAATTTACCGAAGAGCTCACAGAACAGCACTCCAAACCCGGCGTAGTCACCGGCCTCGTCGCCTACTCCAGCGGCGGACAAGGTTCCATCCTCTTCATCGAAATCGCCGACATGCCTGGTACAGGGCGCGTCCAGCTCACCGGCAAACTCGGTGACGTGCTCAAAGAATCCGTCGAGGTGGCACTCACATGGGTGAAAGCCCACGCGTTTGAACTCGGCCTCAGCGCCTCGGAGGATGAAGACATTATGAAGAACCGCAGTATCCACGTCCACTGTCCCTCTGGGGCAATTCCTAAAGACGGACCTTCTGCGGGTCTCGCGCATACTATTGCACTTACCTCGCTCTTTAGCGGGAAGTCGGTTCCCCCGACGCTAGCCATGACGGGTGAAGTTAGTCTTCGTGGACGAGTGCTTCCTGTCGGCGGTATCAAAGAGAAGCTTATCGGAGCGTTGAGAGCGGGTGTCGAGCGTGTGTTGCTTCCTGAGGCGAACAGGAAAGATGTTAGAGATTTGCCTGAGGAGGTTATTAAAGGACTGAGGATTGAGTTTGTGGGGCATATTTATGAGGCGTTGGGACTTGTGTGGCCAGAGAGGTGGGAGGGAAGTGGAAAGATCAAAATTGGGTGGGAGAGTCGGTTGTAGTTTCGTGGAGAAGGAGAACGATGACAAGGGAGATATTATATTATATTTACATTCATTGTATTTGGTATATGGGTAGTTTATAGTGTTTGAAGGAAGTTGGCCTGGTTTTTCTTTTCTTTTTTCAAGTTATTGTGTATTTAGCGTTTATTATAGTTTATATTTATATATTACATACTTATTTAGTTGTGTCTGTTGATGTTTGTTTGATGCCGCTTATAAGATGTAGATGTAGTGCAGGTTCATTACGTTCAGTGTATTCTAATGCATGCCATCGAGATAGTGAGCGGGAGATGTGTTTGGTGAAGGTATACACAGTGGCCAAAGCAAGCAGCGACTTCCCTACTGATTCTCCCCGTTTTCCCTAGAAACAAATTTATCTCCTGTTTCACTTTCCCCGCACATATTCTCGATTGAAATCAGCTCAGCTCATTGACTTCGCTTATCGCACGGGATGGAATGGGACGGGATGGGATGGGATGACGGGACGGCTTTCGTTAAGCTTATGAAGGCACGACTTGGTTGAAGTGGACATCATGTTTCTGCGTTATATACACATATAGCGTCGGAAAAGACGCGCGATCTAGCTTCACACACTCTTCGCGGCCGTCAGATAGCGTGAGACTGCTGAATAGCTATAACATCGTAGTACGCCGCGGGTCGATGTTGGACTAAGAAAGAGTGTGTGATCGAGTCACTGAGCATAACTCCTGTGGATGCCAGGCTGGAATGTTTTCAAATGGTTGGAATGAAGAAGTTTGCTACTTGGGTACGGTTAGTGTTGAGATTAAGGTGGGTGGAGGATGATGTGTCGCGAGTGGTGGCGGTTTAGTGATTAGGTGCTGGAGGTGGAGATGAAAGGGAATAATTTCTCGAGTACTCCTAAGGAGTAAATGCGTTGCAGGGAACTTTTTTTGGCATTCAGTTCAGACTAGGTCGTATTTCGAAGTCGATTTAGAACCCGAGGTCGGGCGACTTTCAAACCTGCTGGGCACCCTGCTGCTCTGGTTGCATTGTCCATCCGGCGTCCTAGCGGAAGCACTTTACGTTGAAGAATTACTCTGCTGGTGAGTGTTTGACATGGCAGTCCGCATCCGCTTCCAATCCTCCAGGGGTCTGGAAGGGAGGTGGATGAAGGGCCGGGAGACTCTGCGCTCCGAATTGCCTTGGATGCTGGTGGTGTGCTTGAGGTTACAGCTTGACCATAGCCAGAATTTGGGTTGAGACCATCGCCAGCGTAACTGGGGCTCCAGGGTAAATTTTGTTTTGGTTAGGCGGTTATGAGCCATAATTTCTGGTATATAGAAGAAGTTGGGGATGGCAGTCTAACTTCCCGATACGAAGTACTCGGAGCCAGCTCTTCGACTTGATCAGCTAGCTTTGCTGGATCTCTCATCTTCTGGATCTATTCTTCAATGTCGGCTGCTTCCTCCTGGAGCTTGGCTGCTAGGCTGTGCAAGTCCGACGATACTTTATCCTCAAAGGCAGGGAAGATGTCGATCATGAATGACCTTTTCTTAGAGAAACCCTATACTTCATTGGCAATCGTCTTTACAACAAAGGCAATTTCCAGGAAAGCCCTAGACAAGAAGCGCAGTGTCAAAGTACTCCCCAACGTGCCGACTTAACCTTAAAAGCCAACAAACCGCGCTCTCAAAAGAAATAAAAGAACATGAAAACACCGCTTCAAATCTCCCCTAAAAAAGCTCTACTTCACTCGCCCAGACCCCCAATTGATGCCCCAATCGAAAAACCTCCTTCGAACCCACCCCATGCTCTCCCTCCTCTCCAGCCTCTCCGATTCTCTTCTCCTCACCCCTTCCATGCTATCTCTCGCCCGGAGTCCACAGCCGCCCAGGCATGCAGGAGAAATGTCTTCTTCATCTTCCTCCTCGTCTTGTATTTGGTTGGGAGGGTGGCTGTCATCGGGGTTGGAGAGCCCCGAGTATTGGTGTTGATGTTGTTGCCCTCCCCTGCGAAATCGAGGGTTCAAGAAATTCGGGAGTTTGGTGGGCATGTGTATTCGTTTCCAAGGGGGCAAGTTGGTTTTTGGCGTTGTGGTGTTAACGTTTGGCATTGTGAGGAATTTGGATTTGATGAAGTTGGTGGTGATGAATGGATAGTATTTCTGGTTTCCGCTTCGTTGCTTGTAGTTTGCGGTTTTGGGTTCGTTCAACGGACGGATTGATGCGTAAGGAAAGAGAATGAGCGAATACAAAAGATTCTTGCCGGGTTTATATATTAGGTGCTTTCCAAAAAATGGCATTGGCACTGCTGTTTTTGTGTGTCGCTCCCACCCCAACCAAACACCCAACAAGTGTTTGAACTATGGATGTCGTGCTTAGCAACCCACTGATATCATAACGACGAACATCGAAGAAGATTTTAGGGTTAGTGATAAGATCTATGATTTAAAGTTACAAGTTACAAATCAATGCCGCTTTGAAGTCTATAATAGAATGCTCTCACACGAGTTTGACTTTGCAAAAAGTGCCTTCCTAAGGTGTTTGCCCTAATGTATCACCTTCCGGCTATCTATCAAGGCTAAGTGACTTTCCTGAAGACTATGTACCCGTATGCCTTTTCACATTACCGGTTGCGGCCCACTCGAGCAATAATCTTGCTGCCTCTTCCGAGCTCCTAGACAAAGCAGCATTGAGCTCAGTGCGGCAGAGCTCACACTGACCTGGTATGGACGCCCCATTCTTCAATAGAAGCTGGACTACGTCCTTGTGTTTTCTTTTTTGCAGTTTCATTTAGGGGGCCGAATCGAGTAGCGTCTGCACCTTTGTCTAAGAGCATTCTTGCTACTTCGGTGTGCCCGTATCTCGAAGTCACTACTAGCGGGGAGGTATATATACTTAGTGGGTTGACATCCGCACCATTATCGAGGAGCATCCTCACTATATCGGTGCGGCCATGCCTTGCAGCTTCTTCGAGGGCAGAGGTGCCGCAAAAGGGTCGTCTCGGGAGTTATGTTGGTCTCTGCACGATTCTCCGCCAGCATCTTGGCTATCTCTGCATGTCCGTTTGTAGAAGCCATCCAAAGCGCGGAGTAAGGATCGTTTTTGGGAAGGCTAGCGTCAGCACCATGATCTAACAGCAGCTTTACGGCTTTAGCATTGCCTTTACATGTAGCAGCATATAGTGCAGTTTTTGTTTGTCCCCCGGTCCAATTCACCTCGGCGCCGTTATCCAGCAGCAACTGTACAGTCTGCCCAGATGCATCGCTGGACGCCGCCTGAAGGGCGCTTCCGTAATAACTATCTGTTTTATTAATGTCAGCACCCCGTTCCAGGAGTAGTTTCACCAAATCGTAACTGCCTCTGGATGCAGCTGCCCGAATGATATTGCCTCCTTTGTCGTTACTTAGGGCGCCATAATCAAGAAGCAGCAGTACTACCTCAGTATTTCTGCCATGAGATATCGCCTTCGCAAGTGCTTGCGAGCTAAATTTATTACTGGCATGTCTCTCAAGCATCGTTTTTATGAGATGCACGCTACCGCAGCAAGCGGCCTCGTCGAGAGCGCTGTGCCCATTTGTGTTCCTCGCGTGGACATCGCCGCCTTTCGAAAGCAGCAACTTCACAATCTCCTCGTTGCAAGAGCACACTGCTTGAAGCAGTGGACTGTCGAACCATTTTGACGATTTGTTGATTTTCGCTCCCGCATCCAGCAGCATCTTCACCAATTGCTCATTCTCTAATGCTCCCACGAGAGCCGGGCCGGTAGTTCCCAGCGCATTGGGATGGGCTCCACTGTCGAGCAACAGCTTTACTATGCGCTCGTTGCCATTGTGTATAGCCGCACAGAGAGCGTACCGATGATCTCCACCTCTTGCGTTGACTTTGGCGCCTGCCCGTAGCAGTAATTTCACTATCTGCTCATGACCGTTTACCGCCGCCCCCTGGAGCATAAATCCATAGGGTCCCCCTTTTGCATTCGCATCAGCACCACGTTCTAACAGTATCTTCACTATCTGTTCATGCCCATTTTCCACGGCAAAAAATAGCGGTGCCAAATTATCCGCGTTTTTGACTCGGGCATCGGCGCCCTCGTCTAGTAATCTTTGCACACTTCCCAAATGCCCGTGCTGTGCGGCCCAGAACAGCGCTGAGCTCCCGGACTGTAAATTGAGGCGATATAGGTAAGAGAATAGAGTGTGATGGAGTCGACGATTGGCTTGTATCAGGGCATTGATATCCCTCTCTGATTCGAGTTTCCCAGCGATTGACAAGAGTAGCTCGGCAGGTAAGCTCTGGAGGGCCATTGCTCAAGCAGCGTCCTAGTAAGTGGAGAACGATGTCCCATGGGTGGGTAAAAATATTGTAGATATGGGCACAAGTGAATGACACCGACACCGCAAATTAAAGAGACGTTGACTCAATGATCAGATAATAACCATGTAATGCACAGCCTCGCTTATGCTGGTGTCTACGTCGTATCGTGACCGCCCTTATCAAATTCGGAGTAGAACTATTGTTGGCAAAGGGCGTTTGGACATTGTCCAATTTTATTTTCAAAGTAGATTTTCAAAAAGCAGTCATACGTCTATATGCCTTCATTACATGTAGTAGTTCCGCCCTCCGGTCTGACCCCGCCATGCAAGTTGCATATTGTGTCGCTGACCAGTCGTAACGTAGTTTTGTTGGAACAGGATCGAAAGAAAGAAGGAAAGAACGTAAAAAAGAAGACGAACACAAAGGTGAAGTGACCAGAAAATACCAACACTCAACGCTCTGACTAGAGGGATAAGCACAGAAGAGAAAATACGGCCGTAAAGCTCCTCTCTGTCTCTCAATAAACCCCAACTATTCCACCGCCACCAGAATTGTCAAGGATGCCACTCCAACACATGATTTTCGATGACCGAAGTCTTCCATCCTCCCTCCCTCCTATACACACTTGAACACCCCCTCACAAAGCACCTATCATGCCTCTCGCTCGTTCCGTGGAAGCAAGAATCCTCCTCCCTCAAGCACACCCCATGCGCCTCGCACCCAACAGGAAACTCCCACTGATGCCGCTCGAGATGTTGGATGTCTGGGAACCACATGCGGCACACGGAGCACTGCTCGCGATCGAGATTTGCTTCTGCGGTTACAGACTGTGCGCCGTTAGGAGCCACGGAATAAGTCAGCGACGAAATTGCGTGGCTGTGGGTAAGGACGTTGAACGCGGAGGCTACGGTGCGAAAACTTGTCGGGGAAGACAGAGTAGGGTCGATATTATGGGAGAGGTTGGAAAGATCATATCGGATTGGGACAAGGCTGGTATTATGGTTGTTGTTGTATTTGTCATAAGTATAGTTGTAGTTGACGTTATCGTGCGTGTCGTATTCCAGTGTTCGCGGCTTGCGGCGATACCCGGTGCCATGGCCGGTGCGGTATCGGATGTTGCCTACGTCCACGGTGTCACCAGTGTACGTGTATGGGTTCCTCGTTTTGGAAGTGAAGAAGTATGGGTTGTGAATGGCGCAGTAGGGTGCGCGTCCTTTGGTGCGCACGCCGCAGGTGCTACAATATGGCATCTTTGAAGATCGAAATGCAGAAGATCCAAAATTATGATGAATATTCGAGGCAAAAGCAGAAAGAAAAAGATAAAACGAACAAGGAAAATCCTTTTGGGGGAACTTCTCGACCCTGCGAATATATCATCGTAGTTCTATGCAAGACACGTTAGGCTGCATATGTATGCCACAATCCTGCAAGCCTCACGTCCTTCACCGGTCTGACCGCCTTTCTCCCAATTAGATTATTAAAAGTTCTGCGAAGCTAATTAATGATTCGAACACCGGTTGAGCCACGTTGAATGGGCGGTAAAGAGTAACGAATATGATTGCATATGAACTTGCTGTGCTGTAAAGAGAACGACGCGTCTCAGCTGGTATGGTGAGATAAGAACATGTGACAGGGCAACAAGGCTGAACATATGAACTTCTTTTTGTCGAAAACGCCTTCCACTTTTCATGTATCTGTGACATTAGCCGTCTATCTATCTTGCTACATAAACATGTAAATGACGCCTGAACGATCAGCTGAAACCACCATTCCATAAGGCTGTTCAATCACGGCCACATCTAGAATATTATCCAGATGACTCTTCAGTAAGTGCTGCTGCTGTAACGAAATTAATCCCGACCTGGATGATTTTTGTGGCGTTTTTCTAGAGGTGCTATTCGAGCTCCTGCTCTCTCTGCCTACGGAACCTTGGTTCTGAGGCTGAGACAAGCGTTCGGTGATGACTATTGTGTCAGGACTAGGCTGGCCGGTCGTGTATTGTGGTTTTGCTTCATCTGCCTCGAGACCGCTGACCACCATGGATGCCTCAGGTCGGCTTGTATCCCAATATCGCACTTTCCAATCAGGCCCCGCTGTAAGGAGGAATGTATGGGACTTTGAATCTCCTTTTTCGTCCGTGGCCTGCGTATTGACTACAAGTGCACGAATGCCGCGGTCGGCAGTGGACTGTGCAGTCGGTTCAAGAGCAGTAGCGAAACGACCAAGCATACCACCTGGTTTCTCTTCATCCAGGTCGATCAGGGTGGTACTCTTTGTACCAATGTCTTTGCTGTTTCCCGTCCTATAGACTTCTTTGCAAACAAGTCTACCAAAATCCCACGCTGTGACTTCGCCTTGCCCTGTTCCTCCAGTGATGTATAAAAGCGGTTTCTTAGTCCTTGGAAAAAGTAGCCTATGAATAGGTGATGCACCCTGGAAAACCCAGGCTTTCAATCGGAGCTTGAATCGAAGATCCCACAAATCTAGCACGCCATGTGATGTCCCCAGCAGCAGCCAATGCGCTTTCCTATCAACGCAGAAGCATGTTGGCGTACCATGGTTGAGAGGGTTCTTGAGCGTGAAAAGTTCCGTCATAGTTTTCAGCTCAATCGAAATGACCTTTGAGGTATTTGTTGCCAAAAGAAGGACCGATTTGTTGTCTTCGTTGTAGTGTTCAGTCCATACTGCATGATCACCCTCAGAAAGTTGATACTCGCGAAGCAGTCGGGGTCTTCCAAACTTTCCGCTCCCATCCTGGCCCTGATAATAGTCAACGCGAACTACATGCACACTGCCATCACTACCAGTTGCGACAAAGCAATATGTTTGCTCCACAAATACGAGACTTGTGACCTTGACGCCTTCGGTCAGCCTGTAGGTCTGCCGAGCCCGTCGACTAACATTCCGCTCGAGCCGTGAAGTATCCCAAATCTTGACGGTACCATCATCAGATCCAGTTATAAAAAATCCCTGATCTGGAGAGACGAGGATTCGGTTGACTGCAGCTGTGTGCTCGCCAAAGGTCGCAACGAGAGTTCCTTCAGGCCTCCATGCAATGCCAGCCGGCGATTGATGAGAGTCCTTATACTTGATGGGCTGTCGTCTAGTTGGAGGCTGGATGCGGGGACCAAATTCGGTCTCGCCAGTAGGAAACCTCTCCAGAAGCATTGAATCTAGAAGCTTCAATACTGCAGGGTCATTGCCAGTGTAATTATGCGCATCTCGGAATCGCACTCGTGAAGGGCTCCGTTGGCGATGATCCACTGCTAGCGGCGAGATCGGTTGACGAGAGCGAGACACGTCCCTCGCCGTGGCACCATCAACTTTTCCAAATGCATTGGCAGAAGTCGTTCCAATTTCAGCCAGGGCTTTATTTTCTCGCTTGTTCAAGAGACTCAAAGCACTATTGCGATGGCGAAGCGGGTGGACATGGTCGCCAGTCCCGAGAGAACCAATCGGTGATTGAGTACTCGGTGAGCCGCCCGGAACCTGTAGCGAGCTTCTTCGTGTATCTGGTTCGGAGGATGGCGAGTCCATTCCGGACCGTACATCCGTTGGACTGGAGACTCTTGGCCGAGATGGAATGGATATTCGATGCGACCCCTCCTCACGGGCTAGCCGATTAACTTGTGTATCAGCGTGAGGCATTCGAGAGGCAAGTGCATCTGCTTCGGTAGTGGACGCATCCAGCAAAGCGTCTCGAATCGTCCGAGGCTGCGAATAATCCGACTCTGGTACTTCTGCTTTCCGTGCTTGATCAATGGTCTGCCGAACGTCGTCACCAAAAAGAACTGTTGTAGGTCGAATTCCGAGATCTTTGAGGGCGACAATGTTATTGAACCTGGAAGGAGATGCACCATGACCATCAGTACGCCGGCGATGGATAACTCTCCAGATGAATTCACGCAATGCCACAAGCTTGAAGTCGTCCTCCGCTGTCATACCAGAGTTTCGAAGCTTTCGTAGCCATTGTTCATCTTCTTCATTTTTTGGCATTCTTTGTAATACCTTTTGGTCCAGTTCGCGGCCTGATATTGTTGGCAGAGTATCTTCGCTAGACCCAAAACTGAAGGTCTGCTGTTTGATAGCAGGGGCCCAGAATAAGCCTCTTGATGCTTGCATCGCCCAATTCGAGGCCATCTCCATGGTTAGTCTCGTCAGGGGTTTCTTCAGACAGTCCAATATTCGCAATTCGTTGAATTCAGATGGAATGACTTTCAAGTATGGCCGGATGATGTTGACCAGTATGCTGTGCGTGTCAGCTACAGACAGATATTTTGTAGCAGCCGAAATGAATTGGGCAGCCGCTTCTCGGATCCAAAGGTTTGGATGCATCGTTAGCCGAGCCACGATATCCACCAACTCCCATGTTTTGGATCTTTGGAATAGCCCAAGTTCCGCAATGGACGAGAAAGCTCGAATGACCCTTTCAACCACAAATTCTTCGGGGTCAGTCAGTGCCTGAACCATCAATGGGAGAATGTACCCTTCCAAACTGGCACCGCCCACAAATACAGCTACACCTACAATAGACTCGAAGAATGCGCACTTTAGCATCCAATCGAGGTCATTGAGGTACGTGTTCAGATGGCTCAGAACGACATCATTCGCGCGAGGACTTCCAAAGAAGACGCAGAGGTCAGAGACTGACCGGAGCATTGCCCGGCGGACCGAAGCATCTGTGTCTGTGAGGAGGGCCTTCGTGTGCTTTTCAAATGCTTCCAGAAGATTTTGGCGATCCGAATCGAACTGGTTTCGATGAGCAGACGAGGTGAGATCGTCTTCTGTCTCCGGATCTGCCCGCGGCAATGACCCTTCTGCGCGTAGCGCTTGGATCATATCGAGATATCTCGCAGCTGTACTGGCTAGGGTACCAATACACCAAGCGTAGTGCATTCGGACAAGTGCACTAACAGATGTCGATGAATCCGGCAAATAGGCTTCTAATCGCGGTAGAACATATTCCGGGAAGATGTAGGCATTGATAGGGGAGACCACTTGAACCATCGCTAGGATTTGCGTCATTGTGCGCAGAGCTGCGATCTTGACTTGTTCGGATTTGTCTGTCAACAATTGCGCCACATAGGGGATAACACGATCCAACTTCGCCTCGTCGGTAAGCCTTTCCGCAAACGCCATGAGTAGTTCTAATCCCCGAACTCGAGCAGATGCTCTAGCCGTACCCCGCATACAAGATACAATGATAGTGAGGAACACGAGGTTACCGTCATCAACGGCAAGGCTGGGTTTTGGGGTCGCTTGATGTTGGTAGTTTGGTATGTCGACAAATAAGGGAAACAATTTCGCGTTAGGCTTGGGCGGAGAACACTTTGGCCTTGAAGGTGCATCCCCGCCCTCGCTAGAAAGGAGATGTGAGATCTTGTCGAAATCGTTATAAATCTGCTCTATCCGATCGTCAGGCTCTCCAAGATGTTCTGTGCCAGTCGTGACAGGTTTGCGACCGGAGGAAGGATCCGTGATAGAGTACATGTATTGCTGAAGAAATCCGTAGAAGTAGCTTGGGAACACCTTGTCCTTCCAGTGAGTTAGATAATCTTCAGCCGACATTCTCGAGTTGGGATCCACTTGAATCATATGCATGATGAGTTCTCTGACGTTGGAGTCCTGGATCTTGCTTAGGTGTGAATGTTCAGGGTTGTATTCGCCTTGTCGGTATTTGAAAAGTTGGCTGAGCGAGAAAATGGGTGCTTCGAGGAAGAGTTCGGCAATAACACACCCTACGCTGAATATGTCCATAGCCCAGTTTACGACTCCTTCGCCTTCAGGCTGTTGTCCAGCGGCCAGGAATCGTTCAGGCGCCAAATAGCAGGTGCGACGTCCAGATAGGTCGAAATAAAATGAAAAGTCAGCGGGGTTGTCTTCCGGAAGATGGGCAGGCTTGTAGGCAGATGAGAAATCGGCAAGATAAAGCCAGTTCCAGGAGGTAACGAGGACATTTTCAGTCTTGATATCGCCATGGTAGATATTTCGAGCGTGACAATCGCGGACCGCACACAAAAGTTGGAACGAGAGCCATTTCTTCTCTATCTCCTCAAGAAAAGGGCGTGTGCTGGGCAAATTAGAAAATTACTCTCAAAACAAGCGGAAGACATGTGACCTTACCTGAGCCGATCGTAGAGAGAACTATGGATGTACTGCCGAACCAAGTAACCGCAAGCCGCAGTCTCCACAATCCTATGATAAGCTAAAGCATTTGGGACATCGGCGAGTAGTGTTCGCTCATCTGCAAAATATTAGCTGTCTGAAAAATTATTCAAAAATCTTATATTTGATATTCGCTCACTGAGTAGTTGCTTGACGTATGTGTCAAAATTAAATTGAGCATACGGCTTCATGACAACGCGAGCCACGACTAAGCCATCCTTATGCCGTGCCCGAACAGACTTCATGAACCGAGCTGCTCCGAGGGACTTTTCATACTGAAGATCGGCTAACTCTGGCACATCGATATTCGCCGAGCCAGCCGAAAGGGTTGTTAACGAGAATCCTTGTCCCATTGTTGAGATGTATGGCGTCGAGTATTAGTATCAGGGCTTGGAGCTATGTGGATGTCTTCCAGGCCGCATATTGAGGCCTTATTCCAAGCAGACCTCTTCGCTCACCGGATGCCGTGCATAGGTGCTTGAATGGTTTCGTGAGGAGCCTTGAGATGAAAACGCAGTTTTTATACGATGCGAGTGGTCGTGATGTCTACCTGGATCATGTGCGGTCGGTCGAGGTCATCCTGTCCACGTTCCCACGCGCCTCTCCGCTAGTCCGGAAGAGGCAAGGTCAGAACCAGCCCACTTCATCTCCACGCAACACGTATGGGGATTTCTGTTCAGACACACCATGGCCGACAAGAAGCAGAACATAGTGTTCTTCCACCCCGATCTGGGAATCGGGGGGGCCGAGCGCTTGGTTATCGACGCCGCTGTTGGGCTAAAGAACCGCGGCCACAAAGTCACTATATTTACATCGCATTGCGATCCACAACATTGCTTTGACGAAGCTCGCGATGGTAAGCTCCTCAAGACGCCTGGACGACCTCTGGCCGCTCATTTTCTGGACGAAGGTAGCTGAGACTCCGCCTTAACCTAAAGGTACCCTCGATGTCCGTGTGCGTGGAAACACTATAGTCCCACCCACCATCTCCGGGCGATTCGCAATCCTTTGCGCTATCCTTCGACAGGTGCATTTGATCCTCCAGATTGCCTTGTTCACCGACGAGCTACGAAAGCTCAATCCAACATCTTTCTTCATCGATCAACTCAGCGCTGGCATACCCCTCCTTCGATTGCTCCAACCCAGCCCCCGCATCATATTCTACTGTCACTTCCCCGACAAGCTGCTAGCGAAGAAAGGAGGCCTTTTGAAGACACTATATCGTGGGCCGTTTGACTGGCTGGAGAGCTGGAGTACGGGATGCAGCGACACCATTGTGGTAAATAGCAAATTCACCAAGAGCGTGTTTGCTGAAGCTTTCCCGAGCTTAAGCTTTCGAAAGCCAGCTGTAGTGTATCCATGTGTGGACATAACTGCGGGAGACGATTTTGAGGACCTGAAACCTCTGTGGGAAAACAAGAAAATACTATTGAGCATCAACCGCTTTGAGAAGAAAAAGGACGTGGCGCTTGCTATCAAAGCATACGCCGGCCTCTCACCTAAGGAGCGCAAAAATGCAAGGCTGGTGGTAGCCGGCGGATATGATCCACGGGTAGCTGAGAATCTTGAAACATATACAGAGCTTTGCGAGCTAGCAAACTCTTTGAAGCTCAAGCATGCTACGGCTCAAAATGTTGACGCTGCGCAGCGCATCCCCGACGAGGTATCAGTACTATTCCTCCATTCCGTGCCGAACTCGTTCAAAGCGACCCTCTTATCCACCTCGCGTCTGCTCGTGTATACTCCGCGCAATGAACACTTTGGCATCGTACCACTCGAAGCTATGCTGGCGGGTACTCCCGTGCTAGCAGCGAATGAGGGCGGTCCTACAGAGACAGTGATCAGCGGACAGACGGGTTGGCTTAGAGATGTAAGCAAGGTACAGGACTGGACAGAAGTTATGCGCATCGCGCTAGAAGATGGGGACGGTGAAGTGAGGCTGAGGGAAATGGGCAAATGGGGTAGAGAAAGGGTAGTCTCGGAGTTCTCCAAAGAGAAGATGGCAGAGACGCTCGAACTAGAGATTGAGGCAATGATGAAGAAGGAGATGCGCCCGCCACTTACACCATTTGCTGCCGTGGTGCTCGCCGTGGGATTGATGGGTGGTCTAGCTGCCTTTAGCTTTTGGCAAGCGTTGAACGCAGCGAAACAGTTGTAAGATATGTATAGGCTCAAAAATACACGCGGTCTTCCAATAATCCTTTAAGATCCACTTGTACCCGTTGTGTTTGCTAATGAATGAATGCATTATCAGTCAAATTTCTCTGTTCCTACGCTGGAAGGAGAGACATCCGACAGCTCAGGAAGTTTTTCAACTCAATATATAGTCTCATTTCCTAGGGAAGCACACTTTATTATTATGTCTTAACCTCAGAAACCTCGCTTACATGCAGCAGAGACTTGAGATCGGGAGGGCTGAGGGCTAACACATTCGTTCAAACATCATTCAAGGATTTTACTCCATCCCCGCGAAGCAGCAAAAAAGAAGAGGAATATTAGAAAGTGCAAAAAATTAGGTCGTGCCCGGGATCGAACCGGGGTTGCCGGAAGACTTTGGAATATTGATCAAAATCCGGAGTGATCACCACTACACTACACAACCTTGATGGAGCGAAATTGAAAATAAACATTATATATTGCAAGCTCATTTTTGTTTTCTTCCACAATCGTCACGCTTTTTTGTCCAATCTCCTTCATTTTGCCTGGATAGTGTCAGGGCTGTCCCTGTCATATGCTTCGGAAGGACAGTGGGCCGGCGGGGCAGCCTAGTGTGTGGGGCAAAGCCCTTCGGCCCACCTACTGGAGTGCTAGACCGTGCATCCACCGCTCCCACGATTCCAATCTCAAGAAAATCTGTCGGCTTGGAGGTATTCTAAACAGATTTAATCTCTCTGGTTTCATTATGGCAGAGTTTTCGAAATTTATCCCTGATGTGGTGGCCAAGTCAACAACAACTGCGTAGATATCAATACGTCATATAGCACCAATACTATGCACTAAACCCCTCAATCACTCACAACACAAACCCCGATTGATATAATCTCCTCGTTGAAATAGTAACAATAACACACAGATATGCTGAGGTACACGAGTCCATGCATGGAACGACAACATAAACACATTGTGTCAAGAAGACGGTCGTGGTGAAAGGTTTTAAGAGAGGTGCATATGCGGCAGCTCCTAACGGCATTAGCAGATACTTGCAACATTCGAAAGAAAGAAATTCTTTCTACGCATGTGAACCTCATCCTTCGTTATTTTTGCCAATAAGCATACCTCTAAGATATGTGTTCACAATCGAAGGCAAGATCTTAGCCATCAGCATAGTGTCAATCAAGTCCACAGAGGCCACTGAGAAGGAAAACAGCAAGGAAGATTCACACTCAAATGAAATGCTAGTAGTCGAAGATATGAATACGATATGTCGTGAGAGCATAAGTTTGATCTCGGCATTGTCAGCAGCAGGATCGAGAGCAACGAGCTCCATTGCAGAGCTTCAGACCCGTTGCAAAGCCGGACCTCTTACATCTGCGACTCCTACTGCTCTCCAGCGCCCATAAGTCTAGCCAAGAAAAGACCAAAGCAAACAACTCTGCAGGAGAAGCCTCATCGCACAGCCTTGCGACGCCACAGCGATTTCTGGGACAGCGATAGTGACGGTCCGGTTTACTCATGGGACACTTTCGACGGCTTTCGAAGGCTAGGCTTCAAGGTATTTCTGTACCTTTGGGTCGCTGTTACTATGACTCTCGTATCTTCGTACAGTGCTGAAAAGAACTGGCACCATATCTACTCCTTGCAATCAAACTCGATAATGTCCATTGTAACAAACATGGAAGTAGCATTGGTGGCTATGATATGGACGGCGAATTCGTTATATAACAATTCCACACAATTTTCAACAAATATGCGGAAGAAAGGGCCAGCTGGTGTAGCAGAGTATATTCAAGGGCTAGATGGGTCAACAGTACGCCAATGACTTCTTTGGGTGGGTTGCCGGAGCACTCGAATGTATTTTTTCTCAGTATATGATATTGAGAATAGACGAATAATTACATGAAGGGTTAACTATGTGCACTTTATTGTGACCTAAAGACGAGAGGGCGGGAAAGAAGGATACCGTGGTACACTTAGTGTATATGACGGCAACGTGTTCCAATAGGTCTCAGTTCAGATCAATTAAAAATGAATAGAAGTATTGTAGTGAATTGTTTAATTTGCGCCCATTTAAGCTAGACGGTTGCAAAAAAAAGAGAAAAAAGTAACTGCATCTGCTTTTAGAAGTGATTGCCTTCAAATTACAGGAAGTGGGAAGCTTCAACCTTGCATGTCGGCCTGATCCGGCACAGCGAATGGCACTAGATATCAGCTGCCCAGCCCAAGTTGACTGACCGGTCCATCACTTCCACTGCTAACTATTTATGCTCACCTGAACTTTTCTTCTATAGTACAAGCCCGGATCTGAGAGTGAATGCAAGCATCCACTACACTGAGCACTGACACCTTCACATCAGTAACAACAAGTTGCTTCGGTCCAACAAAGATTGGCCCACTGCGAGTTTGTAGATAGCACATTCAGTGCCAACAATCGACCAGCACAAATGGAAGGTAAAGCCTCAACCATTTGGTGTGAGAAAACTACGGAGCTGAAGCCTTTAGCCAAGCGTTTGATTTCAATTGGAGCTAGGAACTTCAGCATGAAACCATTGGAAATCAACATTGTCAAACTCTTAGGGCAGACAATAAGGCAGATAGCTACCGAAACTGATCAGATTGAGAATAACTTCGCCGAGCGATGGGCAAAGCAGTTAAATCAGGAACAGCACTTTCGATTTAACGTCGAACATGGTTGCAAGATATAGGCATCGAGGAATACGATAAACAAGGAGCAATTGAGGCAGCTACGGAGCACTACCTCACTCACACAACCCGGAAATTGCAGGTGCGGGACTGTATTCAGAGGCTTAGCAGTATGTGTTCATCGCTGTTTTCTTGCGTTAAGTTCAAGATTTCGAGCGGTGTCTTTAATGAATTGAGGCCTAGCTGACTCTAGGGAACAGGTATTAACCTTGAAGACATTCATTACCTCTTCAACATAGTTCGTGAGCAATCACAAACAGCAGCTTCGATCGTTCGCCGTAGTTCACAGACTGGATTCGCATGCTAAAAATACAGCAGCAAACATTACCAGTGTCATGAGCGTCTTGTGGGCAATTTTTCGCCAGTCGTTTCTCAAATCCAATAACTTTGTCGCTATTGCAGCGTTAGACCTTTTGATTGGACAAGCATGCAAGATCATATCAATCAAGATAAGGGAATAGCCTCCGAACTTTAATGTGAGATTTTCAAATCTCAGTCAACTGTAGCAATGGCGAAGAGAATGGAGAAGCAAATCAAGCATGACCAAAAGGTCTACGAAAGGGATAGGAAACTATCTTCTCAGCGATTAGAAGAGGTGGCATTGTGTTTAAGGGCTCAAGACATAGAAATTGAGAGGTCTGACGAGCAGATTACTCACGAAGAAGTGTGTCAGGAACGGCGTGATCAAGGGCATGCTGAACTTCGAGAGTAAGTGCTAGAGCTCCAAAGGGAGCAGCAGATTGCTCGTGCAGGGCAAAAACAGCGTGACCAAGAGCTTCATGAACTTCTGGAACAAGTCCCAACGCTACAAAAGAGCGAAAGGAATTACAAACGAAGTGTGCAGAACTAGCTCAAAACCCTAGTCAAATGGAAGTAAGAATTATTGAGCTTGAGGACAAGTGTCGCGGAGCTGAGCAGATATGCACTGCGCAACAGGACAATGGCATTTTAGGAAGTATACTGGAATGGATACTTTGGCTTGCTACTTGTGGGTCTTGATTTGTTTTTGGGAAGTTGGCTTCGGAGCACCGTTGGGGGCTTTGCACAGTGTATTGTATTACCCCTAGCGTATGCAGAAACTATCCAAGTCTGTTATATTTTAAAGGGGCGTTCATGAATTGACGGAGCAATACATTCGTATATTTTCTCCCCGCATGAAGTTTTGCCCTATTGAAGGGTTTTCTTACGAGAAATAACATGGAAACAAAGAGATCAAAATTGATCTCGAAATCACGAGGGCTGAATCTACAGCATAAATATAGCAGAACCCGGGCACATTCACCGTAGGAATGATTTCCGCATCCAGGACTCAACATATCTATTGAAGGTTAGCCTTCAAAACCCTTTTTATGTATTTGTATCATTCTACCCTCACTTATAGCCGTCCATATCCATGCTACCAAGACTCGTATCCCTCACCACCCAAAATCACAACAGCCCCTCAACCAGGACAAATTGAGAAACAAGCCGATAGCACCCTATCATCTATCTACCTACAGCTGACCAGCCCTATCTCCTAAACACGTTACCCCTCTACCTCCTTCCCACTCGAGCACTCACACTTCGTCACCTACCAAAACAAGTAATCCCCGACCTTGTCCCACCCAATCCATTTCAAGCACAACACACCACACCCCAATTTTAAATATCATCACCGCGATTTTAAACAGTCCAATTAATCAACCTATTTCATGACCATAAATAGTCGTTAATAAATGCGAATCCCAGACAATTACTTTGCAGCACTGAAAGACACCAACCACACAGCGCAAAAACACAAGCACAGACGACCTACAAATGCTACGTTTATCCTGTCTGACAGTATACATATCTTATCTGCTTACCATGTACTCCGAATCCGAAAAAAGCTGATGGAGATGTTCCATATTCGTTGATGCCGACGACGCCATCGCTGACGATGACTCTGACACTGTCTCACACAGTTACAGCCAAGCTTGCATACTCTATCATGGTCTATCTCATTTACGCTTTTGTAATACACTTATTCTATCTACGTGTCTTGTCTTATTCTTCGGTGCTCGGTGTTCGGTGTTCAATGTAAAACATCTGATCTCTAGCTCTATCCAAGCCATCGCTCTGTCTGGGTGTGGTCTCTCTACGGGAGTCTGTGTGGATGCTGTATGTCTTACTAGACTAAGTCAAAGTTGCGTCCTCATCTTCGTCTACGGTTTCTTTTCTTTCTTTCTCTTTCTTTTTTGGTGGATCTGTTCCGCGTATCGTGATATTTCACGAAAGCCCTAGCTGAAAGGAAGAGCACGACACATCGATGTATAGGGAAAACGCCATGAATTAGAAATAGAAAAACACAATGATTAAATCCATATTCCAATATACAGCGCTACGGTACTTTTCGAAACATAACTCCGAGATGCAGAATCCGGGTAGGAGTAGGGAAAATACCAAACACACAAAGATAATATAATATGGCCAAAAATGATCAAAACTAATGTTACGTTAAAAACAAAAATACAAACCGAAACAAAACCTCAAATGCAGAAACCAAACCACGCTCATAATCCCAAACACCTCGCGCGTGATAAAAAAAAGCCATACCTTCCTTTCTCTTCACCGCTCCATACCACACGCACAGAGAGAGAGAGACAAACACCCATATCCATGCTTCGTTCCATGCTACCCTTCCTTCACTCACCGCCTCCGACTCCATCAATCCTTATCTCCATCCTACCTCCGCCCAACCCCAAACCCAATCCTACCCAGAGCCTCATACCTCATCCCTCAAGCCTCATTCCGCGTCACCACACACCCGCCGCGGAGTTCCACCTCGCCGTAATCGACACAAGACATTTCCCTTTTCGGCGTCTAGCAACTTCAATTCAGTCTTACACACACAACACTAAAACTAAACCCACACCACATCACACACAAATAAGCAACGAAAAGGAGCCGAAAAAGAAAAGGCGATATGCAGGGCTCGCTGCAAACGTACTAGATTGCGAGCCAAAAACAAAACGACACAACACGAGACGAAACGAGACGAGGCGAGGGTACAATAAATCCCGGACACGTGCACACGGGGCAAAATAGATAGCAAAAGCAAGCAAAAGTCGGTATGCAGTGTCGAAGACGATTCATTCCCGGTATCTACTTGTGTCTAGTATCTAATCTGGCGTCGATCACTCATTCACTCACTCTCTTAACCCACCTAGCTCAGCTTAGCTCATCTCGTTCCTTCCCTTCTCCTTCCTTTTCCAGAAAATCAAAAAGGTAGATAGAGGAGTCGGAAATCAAATAAAATTACTTTTTTTTTTCAAGACCAGTGGAATGAGTGAGTGAGTGGTTGATGTAATGGTGCCTTACTACCACTTAGTTACATATGTACTGTACATCCATCATACTTGTACAGTGCAGCGATATACACTAGCAGAACATAACAGGGGGAATAGACGGTAGACGGAACGCCTACCGGTAACCCGCAATGCTGGTGCTGATGCTGGCTCGTAGTTTAGGGTTGATTGTCAGCGTCGCGTGTCGTGTCGTATCGGTAGTGTTTCTCGCCTAGGAAAGACTACCGTCGATGATATAATATCATCTGGTGCTTTGTTGCGATCGGAGATCGGGGAGGATTTGGGAAAGTGAACTGAATTGCGATGGGATTTGATTTTCGACGCTTCGACTGCGATTGACATGACAGACACGGGAAATGGACAAGATGAGATTTTTGCTTTTGGGTTTGCTTGTGACGTAGAAGGACCCGGGATTAGGGAAGAATTCGGAGGATGGGGTTTGGATGGGTTGGTTGGGTATTGGAGATTAGTTTATTCCTGCGGCGAATGTTGATTTTATTGCCTTTTTTTTGTTCTTGAAAGATGCAGACAGTAGTTATTACCTGAACTAGTTATTGTTACATAGTTTTACTGTGCTTGTTAATGAGCGCTCTTTGTTTCTGTCATGAAGCACACGCGATGTTGTTAGACATCATAGACAGCACGAGCAAGCTAGCTTAGTGGTGACCGGCTGCTTCCGTACAATGCAGGTGGCTGGAATGAGGTGAGACGGGAGTGCTTCCTGTGCTGCCCGAGCCGTGTGTAGCGTAAGACCATGAAAGAATGTGGCGTTCGCACGTTCTTGTCTCTTTTTCTTCATTTTAAAAACAGCACCTCAGCGGCGGAAGCTCAGCCCTGCGAACGAACGCGCTCTTCCACGTGCGCCACAAAGCCACCGGAAGAGAAAAAGAAAAGAAGAGAAATTGCCGGCAATAGGTGGTACGAAGGCCTTTTCACATGCAAATTACGTGCATATGTATGTACATAAATACTCGACAATTAACGGTGCTTGGAGATCTCGGGTGGTGTGCGTCAGTCAATCAATCCAGCCAAGAGATAGAAAAAATTTCCACGGACCGTTACCGTTTCCCCAAGCATATGACGGCAGATGCAATCTGGGATGTCTGGACAAAGCTTTTGGCGGCTCCAACGACTTGCATGGCCCAGGGGCTGCTACATCCTTCGCTTGGGAAAAATGACGACTGAGTTCTCGCGACTCGTGCCGCAGAGCAGCCCACACGGGCGATGTCGGGCGAATCACGATCGCGGTAACGCACGAGAAATAAACCTTGTCGGTAGAGGTGTATATCACACCTGGTAGTAACGCGGCAGATCTCACAGGTCTACCGTCTTACGTAGGGGACCTTACGTAGGTATTGATTGGAGGCGGATGCACGGTGGACTGGCTTGCGGGCGTATGTGGTAGTATCACAGATTGTGATTATGCGAACGGGTGATTGTAGTAGGTTCGCACGTTCGTGCTCATGAGAAGATTCCCAAACAGGCAGCACAAACCTGCAGATACGAAATCGGGCGACAGGGCAAGGACCTGCCTCGTGCTTGGTGGAAGAAGAGGAAGAAAAGAGTGTTTTTAGGCTTAAGACGGACGTTAATCCGCCGAATAGCCAACAGCAGCAACCAACATACCTTTTCTTGCCACGCTGCAGAGACACAGGAGGTATTCGGGTCCATCTGGGGTACATAGACGAGGTTGCGTGCCCCCGTCGAGCAACGCATCATGAGGCGGGGTGCGTCGAAGGTCTGGTTGTAGCGCGCTGTGTTAAGAACCGGGTAGCGGGAGTCCAGAGCACCACGGGCTGGCTAGGTGTGTGGAATTGTGGACTGATCATACATACATAGGTTCTTGTGTCAGCACCGATCACTGTACGTAGATAGAAACCTTCTCACATCATTGTCGCAAGAGGGACGCGCCATAAGCGTCCGCATGGAGAAACTCGGAAACTCTGTTTTCTCGACAGTTTCGATCATTGATGCACGTTATCTGTCTGTTGGATGCGAGGCGGCACCGGCCGGTATCGGGGGTGACGAAAAGGGGAGGCCCTCTTTCCGAGTGCAGTCTCATGCGTCAGTGTAGCAAATTGTTCATGGAGCTGCGTGTGGAGGATTCAGGATACTTGCAGGGGGAGATGGTTACCAAGTGCTTCAAATTCACGCGTCGTTCCGAAATTCCCAAAGAGTTGACCGGGCGCGTTGTTTTCCCAGGCGGTGATGGCTGACAAGGGGATGCGGACGTATAACCCGACAGATATTGTTCTCGTCGGCGCCCTTGTCGAACAGCCAGATTACAATAAGGGGAACTGGAAGGGGGTGACCTGTCGCCTCAAGACTGTTTGTGCGAGTTCACATCATTTCCTCGTCTTCCTCAGAGTGGGGTGCAAGGTGTGCAATGATGTAGGCAGAGATGCATGGACGTTGGTGTCTCTGATATCATCTTGGAGATCTCTATTTAATCGTGACGCTTGGGTTGCAGTGCGAGACAGCGTGACCTGCCAGCAGCCTCATCTACCATATGGCTGGTTGTCGATCGGCCGTAATGTGGCATGCAGTACCAAGCACAGAGAAGCCCAGCCTGACCGAAGGGTTTCAAGAAATCAGAACACATCCTACATATGCGAGGGCGTGGTGTTGAGATAGGAGCAGTAGACAAGCTGTGAGAATTATCAAGGGCTTGGTAAGCACCCTACCTACCACCTAGTACAATGTGGTATTCCTGGATGGTGGAGAGGGATTCTAGATGGTGGAGGAACCAGGCTGTCGACTGCAACCCATGCGCGGTGGTACAGATCTCAGCCGAAGACAGGTCATGTTGCACTGGGCGAAATTAAAACAACGTGCCCTGTATGGAGGGTCTTTATCTGGCTGACGTGGGAGCTGCAAATAGCCGTTGAGGAGAGTTTTGGTTCTGGTATGGGAAGTGAGGCGTGGTGTGAGTGGCCTGAGAGTGTGCGAGGTGGGAGTCATTGTCGGCAGGTAGAGGTAGGGCAGAGTTGGCTTGTGTGGATGGAATGAGAGACAGCGGAGCAGGGGCAGTCCTGGACGGGCACAGGATCTGCGGGGGACAAGGTAGGGATGAAGGGGTAGGGCTGGTGGTGGTGATGGGGTTGTGGTAGGGGTGGAGAAGGAGTAGACTGTAAAGGTAGTTGGAGAGCGTCGGAGACAGACCACACACCATGACTAGTGTTTGGAATAGCTGAAAGACGGGGCGTTCGTAAAAAAAGAAGACTGGGCAGCGAACATGATGTCTGGTGAAAAGAGATTGGAGTGTGATGGTGTACGGACCAGGCAGTTACGAGAAGAGGCTGACTTCGGACGCGGGAAGGCTGTGAGCATTCGGAGCATTGTTTGATGACTTTTGTCGCGAGAATGAATGGACGACAGGCAGCATTTTTGAGACAGACTGAGTAGGTACAGGCTTCAGCAGCCATTCTTGAACTAAGTAAGTGGTAGCACTTGAGGTCTCTCACCGATGACCTCCATGTCGATAAGGGCCAAGCCATGGGAGCGGCCGTCCACCCGCTTTCAGCACACTGGCTTGCGAGGCCTGCTCGTCTGCTCGCGTGCACCAAGCTGGGCCGACGGGGCGCCAAAAGAAAAGATAGCACACAGTGCGAGGTAAATACAATACAGACCGGACCGGGAGGTAGAAAGATAGCACCTCGTCTGTGGCCGATACGATGCAGCGATGATGCACGTCGGCCAGGGTCGCCTCAGAATCGTCCCGGGGCCTTTCCACCATTCACTTCACCGCCATTCTATAACTAAGCAACGCGCCGGCCCCTCCACCATCGACGAGGCAGATCCACTCTTGTCGACTATCTGCTCCACGCTTCACCCTTTACCCTTCGCCAAAACCCACACCCATACAATACCCATCTCGCACCCCGCCACACCGCACCGTACCGCACCGCACACGCGACACGCCGCGCCCGGCTCCCTCCCATTCCTGCTCCGCTGGCACTGGCTATTCCATCTCGTCCCACCGCCTCTGTCGCCCGCTCTCGTCCTTTGCCGTGTACAAATCGTCTTGTGACGACATCACCACCCCGTCCTCCCTGTCAAGCCACACGCACGCCCGCCCATTCTAGGTGCTGGTGCATCTCAGATCCACGGATCCACCCACGCACTACCATCTAGCGACCCACAACAGTCCAGAGCTGCTACTATCGAATTGTTATATCCAGTAGCACCTCTCCCACCAGTACCACCAATACTACCACTACCGCTGCTACAGTCCGGACCGCACCGCGTACGACGCTGCAACACAAAACGTCCCTCAACTGCGCGTCTCGGCCGACTGCCATGTGCTGCCTACGTCCGGTCCGCCACACAGTTCGCGCCCGCCAGACCTTCTGCCGCTCCGGCTCCCTCAACTTCTTCTCGTGCTAGGACTAGACAACCTCTTCCTCTGCGCCCTCATGGCCGCGAGTGCCTTATAAATCCCAGTCATGCTCGGGCAGTTCTTCAGCGGCCGCAAGGGTGCCGCTACGCCTCACCCTTCGCCCACTGCAACCCTCGATTCTGCCACCGAAGAGTCTCACACGCGACACCTGCTCTATCCCGATTCCAACACTCTATACCACCCCGACGGCCAACCGTACCCCCTCCACAGCGCCCCACTGACTCCTGGGAGCGCCCACGATGGCCCTCTTCCCGAGATTGACCTCGAATTTCCCCGCGATTGCAGAATCATCATCGCCCAAGATGAGACAAGTGCCATGCCCAAGACGATACTCTTCGATTCCAAAGCCCCTCCGCGCCAGGAACCCGCCCCGCAACCGAGTTTGCGTGCAAGAGCGTTTGGAAGTGGCGGTGCCGCCGCGGGCTTGAGCAGTCCCAGTACAACGGGCCCAACTTTTGGGAGCCTGCATACGCGTAGATCGTCCCTCGTTACCGAGTCCACGACGCCGAGGTCACCTACTGTGGGCGCTTTTACGCGTACACGCACTCGCAACAACTCCATATCTTCCATGCCCAACATTGATGAGCATGCTCAGATCCAAGCAAAAGCCCAGGCCCGAGCTCGTGAATCCACCGACCTGGTTAACATATGTTTAGACTGCATGTTTGGTAACACTCCCATGAACTACCGCGGTAATTCCAATAAGATACATATTGTTCCCCTCGAGGCCAAAGCGTCGGAACCAAATGGCCTTGGTTCGAATATACTGGCGGATGCCGCAACGCCCTCTGGAAGTCTGGGCAGGGCAGAGGGACTACGAAGAAGAAGTCATCTTGCTAAATCCTTTACCCCTGGAAACTTACCTGCAGACCTTCCTCGTGCGGACTCTGCCGAGAGCATTTCGAAGGAATCCAAGCGACGAACAATCTTCATCACCCGCATGTTCTCAGTCACTATTCCAGAGGATGACGACGACTCGTCCCATATGCGTACGCCTACACCTCAAAGCTCATTGGGCAAAGGCAATGGATTCCCCTTCCCCCGCACCGACGCAAAATCTGGAGCCTCAAAATTGCCCCGCTTCTCACATGCACGCAAGAGCCCTATGTACGCCATAACTATCATCCTGCACTTGCCAGTCGCCACTACATCTTCGACGCTACGACCTCCGTCTAGGCCGGGTCATCCGAAGACTGCAGGTCACATGTCGACTTCAGCCCCTGGCCATGATTCCCTGGGATCTTCGCTGGATTCGGATAGGCGTGCGGGATGGGCGGTTATCGACTCAAATTTTGGCGTGGAATCTCTCCTCTCCGCCTCACTCACAAGCGATGTGGACGACCGAGTGGATGTTGTTGGGCAGCACTGGGATGTCATAATGCGAGCCCTTACTAGTCTGCAGTTCATTGTCCAAGAGCGGATCCTAGCTCATTTCAAATTGGCCGATGCAGCTTCCCCACCAGTGCTCCAGCAGCCCCGCGTACCCGCGTCTCGATCTATTATGAGAGACGCTCCAGTGCAGCCAGCAGTTCGCAGACCCTTGAGACTGCCGCCTAATGCGCTTATGCTGGATAGGGATATTCAGCACGCAGTCGAATTGGCAGGCAATCGTGTTGTGAGTGGAATGCGGATCCCTCGTGTCATGACTGGCCAGGGAAAATGGGGCGTCTGGCGCGAAGAAGCAAGATGGTTAGGGCGGTGGGCCGGGAGGAGAGAAGAGAATTTCTTCTTCTTCAACCTGCTGACCGCCTTCCTTGGAAACCACACTGAATGGCTCAACCTGCTCGGCCCGAAATGGCACCGAAAACGACATCGTGAACAACAAAAGTCGGTGGCCGGTGAGAACCTCATCATCCCGAATAGGACTGTCATTGTGTCGCCTGACAAGATGGCCGCACGGAGACTGATCTTCCTGCTGGCTGCATTCTTGCCAGCCAATGCTCCTGCCATCAATGATGGCGCTTCGCCCATGCGGCCTAGCACTTCGGCTTCTCTGCGAGCCTACTCACAATCCCCTCCTACAAACATGCCTCCGTCGCGTAAACACTCGCTGCGTCGTCAGATCAATCGACGGCCGCGTGGTCAGCCGAGTATGTCAAACATGCGTACACAGGTTTCGGCAACCAGTAGTACAGGCCCGTCATCAACATTAGCAGCAGACTTGACAAACTCGCGTACTGATTCTGGAGTTGCTGAGTTTCAGGAGTCGCCTAAGGCGCCTACTCATTCTCGCCGCTCATCTGCACACTCCATTCGTACCAGCCTTGTCATTCCGTCCATGTCTGATAGTGCCGCTACCACAAAGAGCAGCATCGTCACTACATCTACAGTCAATCCCCAGAGCACAGTCCCTGTCGCTCATTTCACACTGCCGCGGACGAAAGCTTCTGGTCCTGTTCCTGATCTGCGGAACGAACATAGTGATAGTTTAGCATCTGCAGGCTTGATGCATACATTGCAGCGTAGTAGCACTGGTCACAGTAGCATTCCAAGTACCGACTCTAGCAACACCAACACTAGCCGTTGGAGTGGCATTATGAGTCTCTGGAGCGGGAGACGTGGATCATCTACTGATCAGAGTGATTATCTACAGACTACTGATGATGGGCTAGGAGTCGTGGGATATCGAGGGCCCGAGCGACCTCGCTCACAACTTGAGCAGATGGTGCAAGACCTGTCAATGGATGGTGTGTTTGGGGAGAGTGATGTCTATGATCCAGTGACCACAACTAATACCACAACTGCCGATAACTCGCCGGAGACTTACCCCATCGGAGGGTCGAGTGGTGTTCCACCATCAGCAGCACGTCCAATACCCGAACGGCCAAAAACATTCGATTCGGCATTGAAATTGTCGGTTAACGAGAAAGACGGTGTCATTGACGTCGACATTCCGCTCCCTGACTTCGGCTCTCCCCTCCAGTCGCCTCTACTCGGAGGCTATGGATCCGCATCCAGCCAACACGGGTCTAGCTTTGGCGAATCTTCTGTTCTTTCAATGCCGTTCTGCGAACCTGAGCAGCCTGTAAATGCGGCTGGTTGGTTAAGTCAGTTCCACCCAGACTTTGCCGTTCAGGCTATCAAACCCTATGGAGACCTCGAGCGTGATATTAAGCGAGCTATGAGTGCAGAACCAACACCCATCACATCTGCTACAACTCCTAGCCTTGAGCAAGGGCCCCTTGAACGCTGGGTTGATGTATGTTCTGCTCTTGTGGCAGATACTCGCTCATTCAGCATCAAGCGAATCAGTTTGCGGCGACTAGTAAAGCTCATTCCAACACCGACTTACCAACCTTCTGCAATGACGCCCGGCATATCTGGCATGCCTCCGGGCCGCTCTCAATACGGAAATCCGTACACAGCGGGATCCGTCGCTCCCATGATGACAGAGTTGCATCTCGCTGAGAAGTTCGTGGAAGAGCCCATTATGGATTTTGACGCGACCTTGATCGATGCGGTCGACCGTGTACTCTCACAGTCTGGACAAATCTCTCGTGTTCGGTCTGCAAGCTCTTCCCGATCGAGCTCTAGGCGAGGCCGACGTGATACGAGGTCGGGGTCCGATGCCGGTACACTCATTGAAGTACCTCAGCCTGATTGCCGAGGGATCATCTTTGACGCACTTGAATCCGTGGTCAAGACCGTTACCGCGGAACGGAATATGAAAGACGTTCAAAAAGATGAAGCGAATGGCGACAAGAGCTCTAGCCAGGAGATTGTCTTCGTCAGAACGGCCACCGACTCGTCACTAAAAGAGGGTATTCGGCGATGGCTCACAGAGGTTGAGTGAGCAGTCATGCTCCTCAGTTATTCAACAGCGGCTCCTACTTTTATACCAGTGATGAGCACGACCACTTACGTGCTTATGGCGCGATCCTTGTTACACCAAGCACGCCATCGGCTCGATACCGAGCTTTAATTTTTAAACAACCTATGTACTACTACTACACGCAACCAGCATGTGATGGTTGCATTTTTCTTTCACGGAACCTCAAGTTTTATGAGGCATGCAATGGCGGCTCGGCGAGGCTGCCACTCAAGATTTTCATTTTTGTCAAAGCGTTTCAGCGGGTGTTATTTTGGTACTTTTTTATTGTTGCTCGAGCGCCTCTTTGTCCAGGTTCATGGCCGAGGATTGATATCCCGTTGGGCGGCTATCTGCATTTTCGCATCTATTGCGGACGCCTCGTAACGCCGAGGTGTCCACTATTTACACGTGTCTGGGATGAGAGCATTCATGGAGAGCATTAATAGGTTTTAAGTATTATTATGGGTGCCTGGACGACCTCAGCGAGTGGAGTATGAGTTCCTAGAATAGTAACGATTACTGTCAGTGCAGCAAGCGTTGCGCTCTGCTTGGCCCATTACACAAGGTTCAATAATAGACTGAAGCATGATGAGGGAACTATGAATTTACTACCCAGATGTTCGGTAGCCTGCACTACATTTTACTTCGCGTTGCAAGTCTATGGGTGGCCCTCGTATAGAGAGCGACACCACCAGGGCAGAGTTTGCGAATGCAGTCAGCTTGGACCAATCACAGGCTTTGCAGGCCGCCGGAAGTCATCATTTTGGGTAGTGTCTACTTTGGGCCATCTTACATCCCAAAAGAATCGAGCGTCTCGCGAATAACTTGACACCTACGCCGACAACCTTAATAATGCATTGTATCGCACCGTAAATACCGGCCGCGAAGCGTCGTTGGTGCCGCCCAAAGAATGTTTGTAAAGCTTTGCAATGCTGAGTAACAGGCTCGGCCCATGCTGGCCGCCAAGCCCGACGAATGAAAAGTTGATGACGAAAGCGGGGGAGCTTTGGCTATGCGCGCTGTGTAAGCGCATTGTCGAGCTGCTTTGAGGCTAAAGACAATTCAACACCTATATAAGTAACACTCTCCAGAAACACTTGCATGTGGTCAAGACCTGTGCTCGTCAAGCTATCTCTTGCGGTTCTTCTCCTCAGCTTGGTCAACTGGTCTTTTATGTTGTCATCGCTTGCGAGGCTACGCAGTATTGCAAATCACTTTTCGAGATCGAGCACATCGACATCTACTATTTCATCAAGAGCATTCTCGAGCACGAACATGGTGAGTAGAATTGGCTTTTTGGATGTAATGGGCAGATCCCTGAGGCTAATCCGCGTCCAGGCACAACGAGCCGCCATTCTCAACTGGGTCCAACCAGGCGACAAGTCTGGTGAATTCAAGCGTCAGACCAGCGTCTTTAGGAACTGGATTGAGAACAAGCCCGATGCTGAGTTCCCACCCGAAAAGGGGCGCTACCACCTCTACGTCTCATACGCCTGCCCATGGGCTCATCGCACTCTGCTCGTGCGCAAGCTCAAGGGCCTCGAAGACATTATCCCATTCACCAGCGTCCATTGGCACATGGCTGAGAAGGGATGGCGCTTTGCTACTCCCGATGAGGATATTCCTGGCGAGAACACTCGTCCAGACCCCGTCCACAAAGACTTCACACATTTGAGGCACATCTACTTTGAGCAGAATCCCGACTACGAGGGCAGATTTACAGTCCCGACTTTGTACGACACGAAGACGAACAGGATCGTAAGCAATGAGAGTGCTGAGATTATCCGCATGTTTTACTATGCTTTTGATGATTTGCTCGAGGGCGAATACAAGAAGTTGGATTTGTTTCCTGAGAATCTGAGGAAGGATATTGATGAGTTGAACGAGTGGGTTTATAACGACATCAACAACGGCGTGTACAAGTCTGGTTTTGCTACGTAAGTGAACCTTCCCTTCTCTAAAATCAATCCTCCGAACGAAAAACATTAGAAGATAAATTGGCCATGACGCTCGCTAACACATCCCCAAGCACACAAGAAGCCTACACCAAAGCCGTAACCCAACTCTTCACCTCCCTCGACCGCATCGAGTCGCACCTTGCCAGCTCCTCAACCGGATACCTCCTCTCCGCCCCCTATATAACCGAAGCCGACATCCGCCTCTACACCACCATAGTCCGCTTCGACCCCGTCTACGTCCAGCATTTCAAAACCAACATCCGGGACATTCGCTCCGGGTACCCACATATCCACAAATGGCTTCGCCATTTGTACTGGGATATCCCCGCGTTCAAGGATACGACGCAGTTTGAGCATATCAAAAAGCATTATACCAAGAGCCATGGGCAAATTAATCAATTCCAAATTACGCCTGTGGGCCCTGTGCCGGATATCTTGGAAAAGGATGAGGAGGTTGTCGCTGTGAAGGCTGCGTTGAAGAAATAGATGCCAGCATAGTTTAATTTTCAAACCGGCAAGAATGATTTTGTGTTGGGTGCCCGATTTGACCTTGTTGCTTCACGATATCGATATCGAGATTATTCTTTCTCTCTTGCTATACGAGGAAAATTTACGACCATCGTAATCAAACTTCTTTTGTCTTTTTATTTTTTTCTTTCTTTGGCCTTGCTTTTTCTCTGGTGTGACGTTGTGATGTTATATCACCTTCTAGCCCATTACATTGCACCTTCCAGTTCAATTAAGAGCACGCACGATATTAACAAGCCGTCCTGTATCCCCACTACTAACTTTTGTGCTCTGATTTGTGTACCACTGTGTATATCATATCCTATGATCCGTCTACAATTCACAAAGCCGCGTGTTTCAGAAGCAACGGACAGTCACATCTTTCTCCACTTACTTTTCATATCGTAATTCAAGTCTTTATTGGTGAATACCAACCCTGGTTTTAATGATAAGAAAACGGAAAACATACATACTGCCCCATCCATAACATAAACACAAAATTCAACCTTACTCCTCTCTCTACAAACAACCCCCACACGCAAACGATCACGTGCTCAACATTCAAATGAGAGTGAAGTGTAATTTACGACTAACCTTTTAGGAAATGTGATGCGTTACAGGTTAATGGGGATAGGATGGGAGAAAAGAGTAACGTTCATATGTAATAGAAGTCGGTCTAGGTTATGACTATTCTTTCTATGGTATGGAAATGAGCACTATTGTTGTTTTTATATTGTGAGAAGCGTAGGTATTCTTTTGTCGAGCGCGTGGCAGAGATATTGTGGCAACTACAAGCTTCACCGATTGGGGATTTGTTGCTACAATTGTTGGCAATGAGGTGAAATGCTCTGAGCAAGAAAACCTTCACTCGGTCAAGTTTTCTCTCCCTTTCACCAAAACAATGCCACTATATTAGTTTGCCCACCGTGGCCTCTCTGCTCTTTTCAAAGTATACTCCAACCCACAAACTAATACTCAACGAAAAGCCAAAGCCGTATCATGGAGATCTTCCCCGGCGGCGCCGGCGACCAAGAAACCGGATTATACGCACCTGGAGTAACACCCCTCGACTCACATATCATCGGAGTCTGGCGTAAGCTTCTATTTCCAGAGCCGTTCCTTCGTTTCCATGTCGTACTTAAAACAAAACAGTGCTCAGCCACAACGACGAAGTAATTTCCAAGCGCTCTTTGATAGCATTCCAGAGCCACCTCTTCCAAGAAGTCATGTCCGGCGTGCAACTCGGCTGGCCCCTCAGGGAACTCGCAATCCGCCCTTCCTTGAACGCAACGTCGTATCTAGGCATCGAAGGCCCGATCGATCTTGCGGTGGCAAATCCTGGGGAAGTCCGATTCAGCCAGGTGTTTACTGCTGCTGCACCTCGCGGCACATGGGACCGCGTCTTCATCATGCTCATGCTGCACCATGCGCACTCGGCCTATGTCCGCGATGGCGCAGTGGGTGATGTCCCAATCGGTCGTGACGGAGGGCAACAGTGTGGTCGCTGCAATTTCCCGGATAGACTGTTCCGCACGTGTCGACAGGTATACATCAGGGGCACTTTGATGTTCCAAGGGCTTTGCACGAACTGTATGGTGAGCAACGAAGCGGTCTTCTGTTCCATGCTGAGTAAGTACTTGCGTATGTGGTTTTGACGGTATCGGCAGTCCTTGTGCTGATATACTGATGTAGGACCGAGGGTCGAGGGGAGTCTTGACTGGCCTTGAGTACTAGGATACATCGATAGTGATGGAAAGGCCAGCATGATAGGCCGCAATCATGCTACGGTCAAGTGATTCTAATTGGACGTGCTGGGTTCATTCGGTCGATAGTTATAAAAGGTTACTAATACAGCTCAGAAAGTATCTGGGTACTTGTACCTGACTATTCTGGACTGAATGGAAGCTTTAGCCTTGGAGACACGGATTCAGAGTGGGAATGTTCAGTGTCTTGAATATCTTAGCCGACGATTGCAATAGATGCCCTTTGATGCTAGCATCGAAATGAAAATTTAATCTTCTAACCCCAAACAATCTTAAAAATATTTGGCTTCGTATAAATGTCCAAGTATGCTTCCATGCTGTCGCGTATCGAATGATGAAAAGCTGGTGCGAACATCCATATCACGTGACTTTCCAAGCGCCATGCCCCCAGCCTCATCATTATACTCTAGAATCGCAACTCAAGGCCATAAAAGTCCAGCGGGAAGAATCAGTATTGCCCCAGGTTTCCGTTCCCAGTTTCATGCAAAAGTGGCCCGGGGACCGCCTTGAGATTCGCCTCGCCCCTTGCTGACTGTTCCTGCATACAGCACATGTCAATTCACCTTGTAAATCACAAACCGCACACCTGCGCCACCCGCAACACACCGTTCCACCATTTTCAGAGCCACAACCATGCACCAAAGACTCCAAACACGGAAAGAAAGGATCGAGGCGGTAGCCGTTCAGCCCGGCGAACGACTCGACTGCAGACAAGCAATGCTGTGCTGTCAGCTGCAGGAGGTTGAGGTTCTTCACTTCACCTCACGGACTTTGAACTGCATGCGCGGTAAGCGAGCGAAAAGGTAACTGCTTACGGGTACGGGGGGCGTTTCTCGTTCCTGTGATGTAAGTATACCATGCGGTAGGTACCGTCCAGGCAGTTAAGCTTAATTTAACCCAGTTGACCGGTCTTACCTTGCTTTCGCTGGTCAGCCCTACGGGCAAGCTGGGCTGGCAGGCGGTAACAAATTGCCTACGGTCTGCCGCCGCGGATGACAACAGGGATGAGTGACGAGACTGGTGAGGCATACCTGACGTGTGTAAATCGGTTCCGTTAGCCTCGTCGATGAGCCTTGCTAGCTTTTTATGCGGCTGGGTATCGCCCTGTTGAACGTGCTAAGAAAAGGTGTGATGGAGTCACAGGTGATGCTGCGTTGGGTATTGGTAGATTGGTGTTCTGTTAGTTGCGCCATCTATTGATTCTATGCGCTGCTTGGTAGTCAGATTCATGGTAGTATTTCATGTTGAGCGTAGACTTGTTCTAAGCCATTTTAGTCAAGACAATACCAAACACGACATGATCGCATTGGAGATCGTGTTCAAGTTTCAACTCATTGCGCCCTCGTGTGCTCGTGTCTCGGGTTACAATCTTTTCGAAATTCATGCAGATCACAGCACCGACAAACGCTCAGGCGACCAGCGGGGGTTTGCTTAGTTATGACTATATTGATTCTTGGGGTTCCCAGTCACTGCGTCTGCTCTTCCTCTCGCAGTAACAGGCATAGGGCGAAACAATGTTTCACATCCTACACCATGGTCGTCCTTGAGCCATTGAATGCTTGAGGCCCGAGGGATGCACGCATGATAATTGGTCTCGCCATCCTTTGCAGCTCATGGAATCCTGTGTGCTCGCAAATTGAGGCTGTTGAGTCAACATAGGCGAATAGGAAAAAATAGGGCCCCATAACCAGGTTCTCAATGTGCTGCCTACACTTTTCCCCCCAGCACGCTATTCGTAAATCTTACAAGCATTCCGATCCCCATTCAATGCTCTGACTCTTTGGCTTCAAAAGACTGCCTAACTAACAATGGTAGAGCATCTATCGCCATACCAAAAAGGTTACGCTTGACCCCATTTGGTAAAATCAATAAGGAGCCATCGGCCCTCTCTAAGATTTCTTGCCACCGCAACTCATTAATCTCGTCTGCGCAAAAAAAAAAAGCTGGAACATTAAAAAATTGTCTGCAAAATGCAGCAAGTCCCACGTGAGAAATGATGAATGATGCAATTTGCTTTTTGGCTTTTGCGGAGGGCACGCACGTTGGCCAGGGGTTACTTACTGACCTTCCTCAGCCCTAAACGCAGCCACTGTAACTGTGATGTGACTCTCCCATGCGCCACACATCCTACACACGCATACATGTCATAACCTATCCATATACTCTAATACGAACGCACACCCTAAGGAACTACACCTCGGCGAACCCGACCACATAGGCCCCAAGCCGCCAAACCGCACTCGGTGCCGCTAGCAGCCACCAGGATAGACGAAAAATGCCATGTGAACAGGGTCCACTAGAATCCTATGTGATAGCACTACCCAAGTTCCAAACCGATTCTCTAAAATAAAACATCAGGGTACACACGACACGCGTGATAATATAGCCCATTAAGATATAGCAGCGGAACAGGCAAAGACGGACACCGGGATCCAGATCCCTCGGGCTTCAGATGCTGCGACCAACACCGCCACACACGAAACCTGCATCTGAATGGACAGACGATAAATGCTGCCTGTTGGGACGACTTTGCATCTTGGTATTTGGCGCGCCGGACAAAGTTTCCGCTTGATGGTTAGCCATCCATATCTGCAGGGGAGAATTCGAAGGAAGATCTGCTCCGCTTCACAATTCCCCTTTGCGTACACTATGTACTTGTACCCGAAGTATACCGAGGCAAGGCATGCATCCCCAAAGCAACCTGCTACCCAGCAATCAGCTGTAAATCTATCATTCCTTCTTAACCCCCGGGGTTTCATTCCCCCTATAACCATGAAACCTAAATCTCCACACAAAACCATCTGAGCATAGAGTCAGTCCCTCGACACCAGAAACATTTGATGCTACCGTGACGATGATGACTACGCAACGGCCCGACACAAATTCATTATCTCATGGATATTTTGAAATTTTCTCCGACGTGCTTACATAGAACTCCCAAAAGAATCACAAAGAGTCCAAAAAGAAGAAAAATATTCTACCAGCCGAAACGTATATGCATGCATGCAGGCAAAACCTGCACGCACGCATGTAATATCGGACATTTTTGTGTGTGGCAAAATCTTGTCTCTCCCTATGCGTTCATTAACGCGAACACACACACACAGGCACACGCATAGGCACACCCGCAACCCAACCCGTATCCATCGATTGCATATTCGGACCATTATTCTCATTTTCCAGAAGCCCCAGCCCAGCTTAGCCCAGCCAGCTGCGCTCCTTCGCCAATTCATACCGCATCCAAACCGCCAGCTCGAAATTCGAAATTCCGCCCCGGAGCCTCCGATGTGGGTCATTGCGCTTCCCACGTCCAAGAACAAGAAATAGAGGAGAGAAGGAGGGCCTTACATCCTTCACAACAAATACATGGCCGTCAAATCTCCACTGTAGCCCCGAATCAATCGCATGCCATGCCTTATTCAGCACAGCCTGCTAGGCAGCTATCCAGCCCAGCCCTACTCCGTATACAAACTATTGAAATAGTTAGAGACATCAATCTTTCATGACTGTGACTGTATCGACTATCGTGATTTTCCCCCTTGTTTGTTGGCGTTTTCGCCCCCTTCCACCGAACGAATGTAGTAATGTGTGAGGTGATGTCCTTTGCCGGTTTCATACCAAGATAAAGCCAAAGATGGCAAAACAAATCGAATCGGCCCTCTTTACTGCATCTATCAATAACCCCCAAAATACCACCCAATCTCTGCATCCATACCGGGAAGGCGTCATACCAAGCGAAATCAAGCTAATCAATTCACCGCTCCAAGGTAAACCTACTGTAGGGGCTGCATCAACGGTTGACTATCTCTCAAACCACATGCGTCCATCCTACGAGTCAGCAACACACAAAGAGGCCAAAGGATGGAAAGGAAGCGGAACCGGCCGCCGTGTAACGACTCCTTATCCCGCAAAGCCAAAGGCTCCCACTGCTTGAACATCGGAAACGGCATCCCCATTCCTCATCCGCTTCCCACGTGTGTACTCATACGGCAATCCTTTGTCTCACAAGTCACCTGGAAATCCGCCGTGGATCTTTCGGGCGCAAACTCGGATTAGAGTCAAGATCTGAATTCGAAGTGTCGGGTTCCGCCTGTGGAGGATTTGTATCATGCCCGAGTGGAGTGAAGCGCGTGGGACATGAAGAAATTCATGCCAAGGTTTCCGAGAGAATGTGAAAACCGTAGTCGCAATGCCTGGCCAACCAGAGTTAAAATAATATGTTACATGGGTATCTATCTACCGCTGCATTACACTGCACTGCATTGCATTTTGAACTGCGCTGCGCCGCAAGTCCTCGGGCAAGGTGCTTCCTTCAGAATTATAATTACAAGTATTTTGGTATCCAAGTTCGAAGTTTCCGGATGACTCAAGAAGGGAGGAGTGATGAGTCGATCCGATGGTCGTAATTGCTTGCGATGATAGAAAACTCCGCCCCATGGCCTGTTTCTGGAAGAGTGCATTTTTGAAGCACTTAACCAAGTGGATTGATTGATCCCAACGGGGTGTCCCTTTCTCTTCTTGATACTGTGTGCTTTGTCCAGCTTATTTCCACGGTCGCCACATTTGAATATATCTACTGCATTGTACGGCGTTCCGTCCTGCTGCGCTCTTGTCAGACTCATCACACGTCAGATCTCTCGCTTGTCCCTGGCATGACTGAACCCTGGCTTCTTTACCGACACTAGAAATGGAAAGTTTCAACGGCACTGGTGCTTTCGGTATGCTGTTCGCGATCTTTGCATGATCAGAGCAAGGCAGCCCCAACGCTGCCCAAGGTGTGTTTCGTGACATCGTCGCGGACTTGACCCACGCGCTTAGCTGAGTCCAAGATGGCTCCCTCAATCGCTCTGAGAGCTTCAATCAGCTCACGTCGCTGGTCCCGGGGTGCGCTCCTGCTACCTGTTAACTGCTGCGCCTTCTCCACAGTTCCTGCCTCCATGGTTCGCAAATGGGCTTCAATCTCGCGAATTTGGCGCTGATACACGTCAAGCGCATGGCCAAGTTCGTCTGCACGTCGATTGAAGTAGCCCATAAGATCCACAGGCTTGGTAGGATCGTCATCATCCAGGGCTGTTGTGGCTTGAGGTTTGCTTGTGGAGGCGGTAAGGTTGGCGCTGTTTCTGTAATGAAACTGCGCAGGAAGTCGCTGGTTTTCGATGGCGCGGAAGCATAACGTGGCGTCTTCAGCATCCTTCTTGACCAGCTCCTTCATGTGAGCAATGTTGGCAGAGTCATTATCAAGTCCAACCTCGACGGTTGATAGAAAGTTCTCAATGTAGGCAACATCTGGGGCAATGGTGGCGATGGTTTCTTTGTTGGCTGGTAGTGTCTCACGGATCTGATGACATTGGTTGATCTTCTTTTGTATGCCTTCATCGAATTGCTGAATCTGAGTTTGGATGTCAGGGTGTAAGTCATTGAACCGAGTTGTTCCTCGTATGGAGTCAAGGCCCTGCATCTGGACAGTTTGGGTGCCTTGGCCGAGCTGAGAGCCTGCGAGTGTGGAACCTCCCAAGCTGAAGGATTTATTTTGGGTGTTCATGCCACCAAATAGAGAATTTTGTTGCTGCGGCTGAGCTTGCTGAGTTGCACCGAAGAGTGACGGGGTGCTCGTCTGCTGCTGTTGTGTGGCCGTATTGCCGAATAATGATGGTGTAGCAGTTGTGTTCTGCTGCGTTGATGCACCACTGAATATTGAAGACAATAGATTAGCTGTGGCAAAACTAAGCAGACTATTCATGGCTATACTTACAACAATGAGGGCTTCTGTGCCTGGCCAACACTTCCGAATAGTCCACCAGATTGGGGGGCCTGGGTCGGCTGGGCAGCGCTACCCAAGGCACCACCAAAAAGACCACCGCTTTGGGGTTGAGAAGTTGCAGCGGTAGAGGAGCCGAAGAGACCACCACCACCACCGCCGCCGCCTACAGCGGCAGTAGTTGCAGGTTTGTTCAGGTTACCAAACAAGCCACCAGACTGGGGCTGCGAGGTGGAAGCGGCCGTTTGGTTCTGTGCTCCGAACAGTGATCCTGTCTGGGGCTGGGAAGGGGCCGATCCAAAGAGACCTCCCGTAGACTGGGGTTGCGAGGCATTGGCTGCGGAACCAAACAGGCCTGCACTCTGCTGGCCCTGGCTGGTATTACTTCCGCTGTGGGGGCGTTAGCTTGGAATTCCTGACAATGTGATATCTGAATTAAGCCCCCCAACGCCAGCCGGATTGAGGACCCCAGCTGATGCTGAAGGATCCGGCAATTAGCACTACTCGGGGCGCGCGCGCAGGCGTGGTTTGTTACATAGGGCTGCTAGATTTGTAGGAGTAGATGCCACATATAAATATATACGTACAAGAGACTGCCACTGGTGTTGATGCTAAGCGAGTTGGAACGCCCGAAACCCGTCATTTTTGCTGTTGGATTCCGATTCTAGTCCTTGCGGTTTTCTGATCCGGATGTATGAAGGCCGATGGGTTGGCCTGAATGATTTTTCGCCCTTTGTCGTAGGTGGCTGTGGGATCCCTCTCAAAGAGAATGTACCGATGCTGAATATGCCCAGTTACAGGTCCAAGATAGCAATTACGCGGTGATTGGGGCGGCGATGCAGTCGGTCTCGGGGATGGGAGCGAGCGGTGGGAGTGGAGGTGGAGGAGAGCTGTTCGCGAGCTACAGCGAGGTGCAGATTCGGCGGGCGTGGGAGATGGAGGTGATCAAGGCGAAGCTGGCGCGCAACGAGCCCGTGGATATCAATATCTGCCGGCTGGAGAGGACAAGCAGGTGAGTGCGATGGTGGCGTGGGCGCGATGAGCTTCAAGGTGCAAGATGCAAGCTGCTGGGTGTTTTGGTGTTGCGCGCCTGCCAAGACCGGACTCTTAGGCTCCCCATAGGCTGCCCATAGGCTGCCCATAGGCTGCCGCTGCTACTGGCCGACGCCTGCAAGCGCGCAGAGCCGCACTACACTACTTTTCACATCGGCTAACCCTGCCAATAGAGATTCCCCGACCGTCAAGCTCGGCCTCAAGCGCGGCAAGCTCCTCTACGTCTTCAAGTATCCCACCCACTCCGTCGAGCGCGACAAGCACCGCAACGTCATCACTCGCGCCCGCTTCGTCAAGGACGCCCTTGAAAACGCCGGATACCAGCCCATTCCGTGGGACTTCAAGAAGAACAAACCCCCCAAGTTCTGGGAAGACGCCATGGAAGAGGAAGACGACGATCTCTACGGACCCGCCGACTCGACCGCAGAGCAGACCAAGAAGCCCGAGCCCAAGAGAGAGAGCGATGGCGAGAGCGGCGATGAGCCTATGGATGAGGGACTCGAGTCCGGAGAGGAGGAGGACGATGATGACAGCGACTCTGTGCGTACCTCACTTTTCTTTTGTCCATGGAGCACGATGGAAAGTTCAATTGAATTCTAACCCAGCTCAGGATCTAGAAATCATTATCGACAAGCCTGCGACCGCGCCCAAGCCCGTCCTGTACGTACTTCTTACCCTTAGCACAAAGCTTGAACAATGCTGACACTCAACACACAGACAACAACAGCCGCAGGAATCAAAGGCGATCAAGATAGAAGCACCTCTACAACCTTCCTCAACGCCCTCGCAACCGTCGAAAGGCATCGTTCCTCAGCTTCCGTCACAACCAGGCACCGCGTTTCCCGCACAGCGGACTTCCGACATCGACGTAAACGCGGACCCCACATTCGCACCACTCGGTAAACCCATTCTACAAGTTGATATTGACGCAGGTATGTATACAACTATGTCTAAGTCTTCCTTGCATCTGTCTACTGTTCTATCTTGTACATTTTCATCTGAACAAAACGGCTAACTACATACCCCACCAGACCTCGCTGAACACACCAAACCCTGGCGTCTACCAGGCGCCGACCAATCCGACTACTTCAACTACGGCTTTGACGAATTCACCTGGGAAATGTACCGCCAACGGCAACAACAAATGGTGCAAACCCTCGCCAACCAAAAAGCGGAAACCGCTCAGATGCAGCAGTTCTTCAACGCCCCTATGCCAGGCGCCATGCCAGGCGCTCCCAACCCTCCTGCTGCACCCTCTGGTCCCCCATCAGGGCCCGCGGCTGGAGCTGGAGCTGGTGCCGCCGCTATGGCCGGTATGGGAGTCCCACCAGGAGGCATGAACGAAGAACAGATGCAAATGATGTTCCAACAGATGGCCGCTCAAGGCATGGATCCCAGCCAAATGGACTTTGGCACCTTCATGCAAATGGCCGGTGGATTTGGCGCGCCCACGGGTCCCCAAGGAGGCTTTGGAGGAGGCCCCCAGCAAGGGGCCCAAGGCAGCGGTGGGGGCGGAGGAGGTGGCGGCAGAGGAAGGGGCGGACGCGGCCGAGGTTGGTGATTCAGGGGAGTCCGAACTAAACTTCTTTGTTGGGGAACTTGTTAAAGGGGTTTTTTTCATGGACAAATATCCAAGGGCAATCTTTGTTACGTTCTTCTTTTTCTTGTCTTGTCTTATCACTTGTGGCGGGCGTTTTTTCTTGCTCTTTTCTTTTATGTCTTTGGAGGCTTCCTCCCTTGCACGAATATAGCGATGTAATACGATACCATAGGTGTTCAAATGGCTAAGGTCGGGGTCGGGGTTGGAATTGAAACTAGTCTAGAAGAGCTGATATGATTATCTGAGCGTTGCTCTTGCGTCGCACACAAAGTCCGAGACTTCCCCAAGTAGATAATTACAACATTTGAACTCGAACCCCTCGAAGACAGACAAGAACGCTACGCTCTTCTGAAGAGAAAAACTATTGTGAGCGGCATTTATCCAAATCGATAGGAGCTCAGCTCATGAAGTGACGCTTACTTTGATACGCTGTTCATAGGATATGATACGTTGAAGTCCTACGAGTGTTAGCGGAGAGCGGTGTTTCCGGACTTTTGACTCGACACATTAGAGATACGATCATTGAAATGAGCGTGGACGACAGCAGCGCATCTATATTGAGCGATTTGTGGCATAAGAAAAAAAAGAGAGAGGAAAACAAAGGTTTTCGGTTCACGAATTAGCTGGCTGATGTATAAGATTTTTTGATTTTGCCCATTTTATTTGTAGTTTTTCTTTATGCTGGGTGACTCCTGGCAAATGACTACACTCTGTATGAAATCATAACAAGACTAAGTCGGGTTGCGCCAATCTTCTTTACCCTGAAACGCGGGTTTGCATTGTCCGTGAACGCCAGGAGACGCTTCACATAGGGGTCTTGCTTGCTTGTCTCATCTTTTCCCATCGTGTCACTATTCCGCTCGACTGTTCTCAGGCGAATATGTAGCTTTGAGCAGAACTTCCGGGTATCGGCTCTTTTCTCCCACACAAGGATATTCCTCACGCGCACGATACTTCTATCAGAAGGTCCAACCTACGTCTCCATAGGATCCCCACCCTCCAGAATATGCGCCGGTATTCTCCCTTCTGCAAAGTCCTTCTCCAGCCGCGCCATCTCCGCCAGACTGCCCGCTGCCTGGATAGCAGCGCGCATGCGCTTCTTCTCGTCCTCGGTCCAGATGCGCTCCTTGAACGACGAGTCATCTCCGCCGTTTGTAAAGGTGGGCACGACAAAGCCTCTGGACTTTGTGCCCATGATTTTGCTGGCGAGTTCGGTGGGTTCGTCGGCGGTGCCGAAGAGCTCGGTGGCCTTTTTGCGCTCGGCGTCGCGTACTTTGATGTAGTCGAGATAACGGACGGTGGGGCACCGCCAGATTACCCAGTAGCGATAGTTCTGCGTGGGGTTAATTTGTGATATTCAAAGATGATTGACATCTAGGATGCTGCATAACAGCCTTGGTTCTCTCTGATAGACTCTTCCGATTCTTGTGCAAGTCACTCGGTGTAGTTGTCGCAGCAAGGCGCCAGCCGAGTGTGTGAAAGGCATCAGAGTATATACGCACGTACCTCTTTGCCCGCGACCGGATTCCCTATCAGTGACAAAAAGACCAGCTTCTTGAACCCTGCCAAAGGATCCAAGTCGGCCAGCTCTGTAATCCTGTTCTTGGTAAGAACCAAAGTTCCCAAGTTCGGTATGCTCGAAGCGAGATTGGACTGGATATTCGAGATGCGGTTTTGCGCGAGAAACAACGTACGAAGACGAGGCTGAAGCGGGAAATTTCCGAGTTGTGCGATATCGTTATCGGTGAGGTCGATGGCGTCGTTATCCTAGTTCCAGCGTTAGAAGCTGTGCTATTTGAGGCCCACGAGAATGGAAGACTGGACTTACGCGTGCAGCGCCCATGTTCTCAATCGCAGAGATCTTGTGGCCTATATTTTGCAAGATATTGATATCAATTCAGCTCTTCAAGTGTAGTATTCTGCCCTTTTCAACGCACCTCGTAGATCGAGTTCACGCTCCGTTAAACAGTTGATGAAGGAGAGGGAATTGTTGATTAGATCCGTTGTTAACCTCATTTTGGCGGTGATTACACTCTTATCGGACTTTTGAAAGCGTTTCCAGTATGAGATAGTGCGCTCGCGCGAGGCGGGGTGGATTTATTCAGCGTCGAATGTGTGAAGTGGGATGCCTGCTTGAGCTTGGTTGACGAAATTCGCGATTGCTCCAAGTGCCAAGATTTTTAGCGTTCTACCCCAGCCTTATCGGGTGATCCCTAAAACGGATTAGTTCAGCTAAGTGCTGTAGGTACGTTTCGATGTCTCTCACCATCTTCAGTCATTACCTTCTAAATTGGATAGAGAATGCGACGCAACAGCTGCATATCAGAGACCCCATGCAATCACGCCATTATTATAAGGATCTTTTGAAACTAAAGTTGATACGTACACAAGGCCTAGCAAGCGTTCACTGGAATTCAACAACCTCTACCATGTCTTTTCATCAAATCTATTTAGGAAACGTATAGTGTGATATGATCCCTTTTTTGTCTGGTTTGTACATGGTGTCATTGTGAATGATATCGAGACAAGATGCTACATATATATCGAACCGAACCAGAAGTGGCCCATCTCGCGCAAAAATAAAAAGTAGAAAAGAGATATAAACCGGTATATAGCCCAACAAAGGTATTCCCACTCCTAATTACACATTGCCGCTATCAACGCCCTATATTTACTTGTGCCAAGCATCAACTACCATTATTACTTCTCAAGCTCCCCGTGCCACCGCTGCTCTGGCTATCCTGCCTCTTGGGTAGACTTCCAATACTGGCTTCAACAATAGAATTTCTCTTTCCACCCATACTACCCGCCATACTTCCCTCACTTCCTTGTCGCCGTCCTGCGAGCCCACTTGTCGTTACTGATATATCCGACAAAACCCTTGGAGCACCCATCAAACTCGAACCAAGTGCCCAACCGGTATTTGCTGGGCTGGCTTCTCGAATGCTAATTGCTGGGGGGAGACCCAAGCTTGGAATATTATTATCCAAAACGGGGAGAATCCGGGGAGATGGGGAAGGCGCCTGCTTGAATGCTTCGTTGTAGAAGATTTGTAGCAGACTCGCATCGGAACAGAAAGCTTCTACCTCGTCCTTGATTTGCTCAGGCGTTTGATTGACTGAATTTGCCAAAGGAGTTGTTGTTGTGGACTGCCTCTCTTGCAGTGCCGAATGTAATAAACTCGAATCCTGGACGGGACGAGCTAAGGGACTTGAGAACGGGCTCCTATGAGGATTGGCTCTTTCTGCAGGTGTCGAAGGGAGCCGGCTACTTTGGGTTCCTGAAGTTCCTGCTTTGTGGTCGTATGGATCTGGAGCTCGAACTCTTGCATCTTTGGCTCGATTGTGTGCGAGGCGATTTGCTAGCAACAGGAAGTTACCGTCATCGGTAATCTGTACAAGCAATGTCCCATTTCGGTGGATAAACTGGGTATATTTATAATCTGGGGTTCCCCAGGAGTATGTCACTTCGACATCGGATGGAAATGCACTTGCGGCCTCCATGTCCAACACAAAATTGAGCTTGCGCAACAGAGCCTTGTGGTACGCAAACTTATCGCTCTTCGAATATTGCGGTGTGAAATGGGTCGAATCCCATAACGCCTCCGGGTGAGCGGCTGGAGGTTGAAGGGCCAGTTTGATAATATATGGCGATCGGAAGGGATGGTGGTCAACAATGTTAGACGCCTCCGAGATTGGCACTTCAACCAGTTTCAAGCCAAATTTCTCAACGCTAGTAGCCCAAGTGACAATGGCATCCTCGATGAGCTTGGCTGTCACATTCATCCAGTCAATACGAAGGTGATAGCAATTGTCAGGATTGTGAAGGCGATCGTAGTGCAAAGAAATAATCTCGGGTCGATATGAGCGTTTGCGAGGGTCGACATCATAACGCATGACGCGGGACAGAGTAACTTTGCGTTTGGTAGTGCCTGTCCGCGTGGGCGTCTTTTCACCATCCTTTTCCGAGCTAGACGCGGTGGATGAGGAGTCACTGGTACTAGGACGGGGCGGTCGTGTGTTTTTCAACGTAAGAGGTGAAGTCCATGGACCATCCATCATTGGGGTAGAAGGAACAGATCGATCTGTCCTTCGCATGCCAAACCAACCGGTACGCGACTCGGGCCGTGGCGCTCTATAATCGACCGCAATTTGGTAGAAGAAATTGCCGTCACGGAATTGATGCCTCTTCTGTACGTGCTGGAAAAGGCCCTTGTTCATTAGCTGGTTCCCAAGCTCGATGGCATCATCGCGAGTTTCGATGTCCTTGAAATTTGACAACAGCCAGTTCGTCAAATCAAATCCGAGGAAGCAATTGTAGTGCAGACGCCAATGCCACCGTCGATCTAGTACATTGATGCCCTTTTCGCCTTGAAGATCCTCTGCAAGCTTCTTCAAATCGATGTTGGATGAATGATACTTTTCTGTGTCGGAGAAAATGGAAGATTGCAACTCGCTATCGGCGTCGGTAAGAATTGCGCTGTCGGGACCAGCAGCCACTATTCCCGAGGGATCTCGAGTATGATACTCAATCGCAAGAGGGTTAGGGTCTTTTTGGTTTTTAGATGTTGTGGCTTGGAAATGACGTTCTTCTGGAGGAATGTAGCGATGCCTTTGCCATACTTGCGTCAGCTTTCGAATGCCCTCGAGCCGAATTTCCTCCTCAGAGTCCTCGCCCTGAAGTAATGGCTTTCTATTGACGGTTGGTATCTCCACTGGAATAAGAACGAATCGAGCTCTCCAGAACCGTAACGTCTCAGAAAACTCGTCATGATATCCAGCAAGGAAGGTGTCAATGAAATTCCAATTGTACTCTTTGCGCGGGGGACGCAAAACCAGCTCACGTGGTTTATAATCGACTTCTAACGCTGTTCGAATAAACGCTCTGTAGGGGAAAGGTGTGTCGATCCCGGCCGATGATTGAAGGGCTGTTGTGGGCTTTCTGCTATATCGTTTTACCTCAACTTCACCTCCAGCCACGCAGACTAGTTGGTGAATGGTATTGCCCACACTCATAAACACCGTGTCGCCGTCGTGTGACATGTAATCTGAGTGAAAGATACCAGACAGCTCCTGCTCGCGGCCACCCCAAAATTCTGCAACTGCAGATCCTACTACAATCTGGAAGCCGTGGGATAGGCGGAAAGCGATCAGCTCCCGAATAAGCGTCTCCCTCGATTTGGGCGCTTCTAGCATGTCGTCATCATCATTCTGAGTGATCTTGTAAGGGCTTTCGTTGTACTCGGTCGCCAGCTGGTCGGTAGTCGGGAAGTATTCATGGGTCAGTGGTACAGCCGCTGGAGAGCAAAGAGATTTCCACTTAACCGAAGACGTTCGAAGACGTTTCGGAAAGACATGCTGCCATCGTCGAAACTGATTGGCCACGTTTGTTGTGTTCTTCTTTGGGTTGCAAGGGTTAACCAACACAGCCCAAGGTGCAATGGCGCTTGTCGGTGATAGAGTCCTTGGGATATCTTTCGCACCACCCCCGCTCGATGACAGATCTAATTTGGGTCCTATGGATTCACCCAAAGCCCGTGAGCCTGCAAGCAAAAAGGTCGAGCCAGGATCCTTGACTACGGACCCTGGATGAGAAGGCACAGACGCCCGCACTGACTGCAATGCTCTTACAGTCTCGACAGAGCGACCAGCCTGGTCTGACGAGGGCGATTCGGAAGATGAAAGGCCTGCCCTAGATGCCGATATGATATTGATCGGTTGAGAAGGCTTTTCCAAAACCGCCATCCGCGTACTCGCCAATTTGGCCGCAATAACGCCCTTTTGGTTGTTTTCCACAGTAAGCTTTGCCGGCTTCACCTTGCCATGGCTTATATCAATCGTGGCGTCGCTTGTGGTTGGCGTTGATGGTGTGCTTTTCCCGGCAAAGCTTATTTGCCTCAGAAACCAGTTAGAAGGCCTTGCCTTCATCTCTGACTTATTTTGCGGCGTGACTGGCATTGGTATAGGCGGAAGACCGATTCGTCGTGGGGGAGAGTGCTCTCGACTTGGAGCGGGAGACTGGCTTGGGGTTGAACGGATCGATGCATTCCGATCCTGCGAATCTCCGGAACCTCCCCGATGGTGTGAACGGGGACGAAGTGTTTGGCTTTTCGCCAGGTTCATTTGTCGCTGCAGTATATCGGCCCGCGGCATCCTCTGTCCTTTACTTTCAGTGTACTGGGTCATGTTGTTTCCGGACTTGTCGTCACCGTTTTTTTGCTTCTCTCGCGCGCTTTGAGGGTAGGGGCCATCTTGTATGCGATTTACTTTTCCAAAGTATGGGCCGACACTCCGATAAGAAGTAGACAGGTAGGAGCCTTTGGACATATGCTCAGGAGACCCATTCTGATCAGTAGTGGCATGGCTCTCTGAATCAGTATGATCTTGTTGAGCTAAAGGTCTCCTGTCCCTGAAGAAAGAAAAAACGTGTTCATCATATGCTTCCATCCAGGACTTTTGGAGAGTTTTGTTCTGATCAAGAGGGCCATTGACATAGTCTCTCTCCCCTTTGGAAGAGTACGAACTATTCGCTGTCATGGGGACTTTCACAAGTTGAGATCTGTCGCGAGGTGGTTTGTCTTGTGAGGCGCCTCCATGGTCGCGTAACTGGTGCGGGTACATTGGTTCTTCCTCCATGTACGCGATCGAGATATCACCGAGCTCATTCTCCATCACTCCCATCATTTGCAACTCGTACATTCTGCACCTTAGAGCAAATGTTCCGCTCCGTTTTCGAGACTTCTTGATTATCTTATCGGTGCTCTTTGACTTTGTCAGCTCGATCACCTCTTCGGAACTGCCAGACCAGAAGGATATGTCCACCCAGTGAGGCATTGCATATCTCCAATCGTCTGACGACTTCGAAGGCGCCGGTGGGCCACTAGAGAGTATTGGTGGCGGTGACGCCGGGGTCATCCGAATTACAGAGCCAAAGTTGATTTGATTCTGTCGAGGAGTCTTCTCATCCTGTCCCACTATACCTTCAGACGCATCGCTGGTTTGCTGAAGGTTTTCGGTTTTCATTGCAGACACTAAGCGAGGACTGCGATATTTGAACAACGGCACAGAGTGCAGCGGCATTGGGGATAAACAGACCAGGTCAATGCCAATGCCAGAGCCAATAAGGGTGTCCGTAGTCAGTTTCAGCATATTATAGTCAACTTCATACACGCCTGTCCCTGCAGTGACGACGACAACAGAAATTCCTGTTCTGACCAAATCTCGGTCGATATAGTCCTTTGCAAATTGTGCAGCAGCCAGGTTAATAGCTTCAAGAATGTTGCCCTGGGATGCGCTTGAGGGTTTTCCGGCTATGACAGATTCTGGTCGGGATGATTCGGCGTCATTCTTTTCGCCGTTGGATGTATTCCTCGTCGATTTCGGCACGATGGAAACGTCACGAAGGAATGCTCTGAACTCCTTCTTCAGCTGATAGAGAATATTGATCCAGTCGCCACTAGCCATGTCGCTGACAACAACGCGGTAATAGTCGCGGAAGCGCCCTGGCTGGCCGTTAAAGTCAGGATTGCTTGTTGTGTCATCGGGCCGATCTGAAAGAGACTCCCCATCGTATTGCATTCGTGTGAAGAGAATGATGGTGACTAGATGCTTCGCATTTATTCGTAGCCATCTTTTGAATAGATCAGGGAGGAATCCATTGACAACTTTGTTGAACATAATCTCCCCAGCACCTTCGGTGTCAAAGTCCCACATTTCCTTGGACATTTGCAGGAATAGGACATATCGTGCGGATTCGCTTCGAAATATAGGCTTTGTGGTAGATGAGAAATATCCAGAATGTCTTGACTGTCCCCCGATGTAAACATTCTTGATGGCGGCTTTGATTGTGCCCATAAACAGAATCTTCTGGCCGCGGTAGACAGTGCGGTTGCTGAGTTCGGATATTGACATGCGCCACATATCAGCACGCGCAAGGTACTCATCACGAAACGTGATTTCAACGTGAGAGGCTGCGTGCTTTTCTTCATCGGCCTGATTGATTTAGCAAACATGAATCAAACGATGGGGCAAGGCCGCACCTGAGTTACTATGACCTGCATTCGATTTCGAAATCCAAACACCTTTGCGATCTTCTCGGAAATAGAGACCTAGATTGTTTGTTAGAGTTGCATGCTAGCATGTACCTCGCACCTACCCACCTGTAGATTAGAATGCTTCGACTTAAGATCTGCAGGAAGAGGTTTTGCAACAAAGATGTATGACTTTTCCGCATCAATATCACGACCGCCCGGTAGTGTGGAGCCATTCTCGTCGAGCGTAATCCGAACAGATCCCCTACGACTTCTTTTCGAATGAATCTCAGTAGCCCCATCTTTGACCGCATCCTCTCCTGACGCCTGGTTGGATTCCTTCTGCACATGCTTGACGGACGTCTGGAAATCCCGAACAGCGATTGCCGGATTAATAGCTATGATCTGAATAAGAGAGCCTGGTGTTGCCGGAAGCTCCGAGAACTTTTCGCTGTTGAACACAACATCGTCGCGGGAAAAGTTGTCGTCATGAGTCCAAAGCGTGCAGACCTTTTGTACCCTAGTCGGTTTTACACTTGCAACTGATTTTGACATTTTGGCGGCCGATAATACACGCACGACCAGTCATCTGCTTGCAAAGCCGTCCTCATATCGCGCTCCACGATCCACGTGCTTCTTCTGAAATCAATCACCGCATCGGCGAACGGATGGCCAAACTCTTCCAAAATAGAGTCTAAGTATTGCAATCTAAATCGAGGATGGATATTGTGACGAAAGGGCCGGATTTGGGGATAGTGATGAATCTAGAGCTCCGCAATCGCGGTGAGACGCCGGTCAAAGCTGCAGGTACGACTGCCAAGACGCCAGCCACGGAAGATACCGGCTGTAGCTACATTCACGCCCTCCTTATCGATAAGCTCGGCCAGCACCTCAGCTGGTCAATGTTAAGTTCTCATTCAATATGCCACTTCTACCTCTACATATGTCTCATGTTGGGTCGCTGTCCTTGTAATCGTAGTCTCTGAGCACCCGGTATTGTCAAATGAAGAACAACCAAAGTTCTCGTGGTTCAGCGAATTATGCAATCTCAATAATCCAATCTTAGAACTAGCAGACTGGAATGTTTGGCAGATATTGTATAAATTTTTTCTTTGAACTAGGCATTTCTGGAGACATCCTTTTTAGCATTCACGTATTCGTGTAAATGTAATGATCAAAACCCCGATAGCTTCCAATTCCAAGACTCTTAAAGTTTGGCAGCCCTTTCCTTCATACCTTCGAAATCCTCATCATCAACACTGTCCACACCTTCCTTCACGATTCTTTTAACAGCAGCACTAACATCCTCGTCTCCATCCAACATATCGATCCAGCCTCTTGCACCGTCTGTCTCTAAGACCGCAACTACTGCCTCCGCAACGGTTGCTCGACTTACTTTGCCCTCCGATCCAATCTTGCCCATCTTGACGCCACCTGCCTTCTCCTCCGACAAAGTGCCAGGCCTCAAGCTAATGCCGTGGAACCGTTCGTTTTCTGGAACGCCCTTCTTCGTCTCCTCATCGAAGCGCTCCTTGGCGAGCACCGTCAAAACTTCATCAGCTGCAACTTTGGCTTTGTAGTACGTTGGTAGGATTTCGTTGTTTACTTTCTGCGCATATGCCCAGTCGTTATCCGTCCACCAGGAGGGCTTGTTGCGGCGTGATGAAATGTAGGATACGGTGAGGAACTTTTTAATGCTCGATGTATGGACGCTGGCTTTTGTGAATGATATCGCGGCGTCCTGGTCAATAGCTAACGTTCGGGAGGCGCCTCCGCGGCCACCAGCACCTAGAAAAGTTATCAGATAATTTATTAGAGTATATGTATCCGATCAAGGTAGTATTATCGCCAATTGATGTCCCAGAACGTCCGACCTTTTTCATTATCACGTGACGCGACGTCTTGATGAGTAACATGGTCCAAAGAAGTGTGAGAATAGAGGAGAGTGAGAGCATACCGGCACTCCAAACTACCCAGTCTGGCTTAACTTGGTCCAGGATCTTCTTTGCATCACTCTCGCTCTTTACATCTTCCACACTGCTAACAAGGACGCTCAGCTTCCCTGGCTGGCCTTTGCCCAGATTCTCAATCGTTTCCTTCTGATCCGGTGAGCGGATCATGCTGGTAACGTTCCATGACCGAGCAAGAAGAAGTGGCGTTAGAAGCTGGGATACCTTGCCGTGGCCGCCGATGAGGAGGATGTTGTGAGCCATCTTGACTGGTTAAATAATGATTTCAGGTCAACGAAATTAGTTCGGGAATTCTTCTCAAGTGTATGACTGGCAATGGGTATACAGTATTTCATTAGTTGTAGGTTTGTGGAGGTTGGTTTAAGTACCTGTGTGGATATGACGTTATTAGTGCCGGATCGGACCGAACACAATCATCTCCACTTGTATCCAGCTGACAAATGGCGAAATCGTCACTTCTAAAGTTTCTCTCATCGCACGCCATCGGCTCTCCATTGAACTCAAAGAGTCACGTTTAGAAGACCAGTCACACGATTCAGTAAACAGGATCAAAAAGGACTAATTAAGAGCCGGAATCTGACAAATATGGAAACCTGGCTCTCAGCTCGAAGATAAGGGGCACGAGACATTTCAACCCCAAACCGTTTTGATGATAAGAAACAGGCATTGCAGTATTCAATGCCAATGATTTCATTTAGTTAAACATTGATAAACTGGGGTATCCGACTCTGAAGAAAAATATCCAAAAAAAACCCTGTATGCTCCACTACCCCTTTCCAATTTCAACGCAGCAAGATTACAAGTTCAAGGCTTACATAAACCAAGCAAATGTCAACACGACTGAGAGCGCCATCATCATCGAGTTCACCGACATGGTGTTTCCAGCACCCTCACCGTTTCCACCGCTCCCGCTGCCTTGCTGGCTGTTGTTATTAGTGTTGTTGTTGACTGGGGCAGGAGCACCAGCAGCGGCCGGGCAAGTCATATCAAAACGCGTCTGGCTCTGCAAGTTCTCGGTAACGGCAAACTTGGCCTTATTGTCCGGGTTAGAGTCCCTAAGGACATACCACCAGACATTCTTCTTGCCGAACAAGGAGCAGCCAACCTCATCCCAGAACGTCTTGGAGTTCTCGAGCGTAGCCTTGGCTTTTCCAAAGTCTGGGCCAGTATACGGCCAGCCCGTCTCGGTGATCCAGACTGGCTTGTCGCCAGCGGCGTCTTCGGTCTTGTTCAGGGCATCGAAGAAGAGGTTCTTGGCATTGGTGATGGGGTTATCCTTGTCGTCTTCGTAATAAGGGAATGCGTTGACGCCAACGAAGTCGCTCTCGTCGATGACGGCCTTGTTGGTCTCGTTGACCCAGGATGTCCATGTGTCGACATGGCCGACGGGGGTTTTCTCGAGATCGGTGCCTTTGACGGCGTCTTTGACTTCTTTGATGAATTTCACGATGGTCTCCGCGGGTTGGCCTAGGCCGACTTTATTGCGGATGCCACTCTCCGATACGCGGTAGAGGTCTTCGCTGCCGACAGAAATGCCGACTACTAGGTCGGTGAATGCCTTGCCATGCTTTTGGATGCCATTCTTGAGGGCTGTTACCTCCTTGTCGATGTTATCGGTTCCGGAGCACCAAAGTCCAAGGAGCAACTTCGTCTTCGTCTTGACGGCAGCAGCAAAGGCCTCGATTGGGTCAGTGTCGGTATCGCCTTGGATGTTTGTGTAAAGGCGGATGCTGTTGAAAGTGCCCGGAGTCTTCTGAAGACTCTGTGCCGCTTTGAACTCTTTTTCGAAGTCGGCTTCCTTCTTCACTTTTCCGGTGTCATCTGTCGCTCCTGAATTGAATCCAAGAATGGAGTCCTGTGCGATTGCCCCGCTCAGGGACGCCGCAAGGGCGAGGAATGCTGCAGCGCGCATGTTGGGGAAGAAAGCTAGAGAGTGTCCAATAGAATTAATGAATGATTGTGAGAAGGGAAATAAGAAAGTGATGGAAAGATATACGAAAGTAGTCGAAAGTGGACCGCCCCTGGTGAAAAGTGGAGAAGATGGAGAGAGCAATCCGGTGGGGACCCCCCCGGGTCTTTTGTAGAAAAATGAGTGAAATGAGCGCATCAATTTGTGAACTCGATGCGGCCCCTGAACCCAACATCAACATTCACATATTACCCAAATTTGCTGATCTCGGCCCGCTGGCAACAGTGCTTGGAGCTGATTGGGCTGGCCAGCGCAGAATGGCTCGGTATAACCCTGCTGAGCTGAGAGCTGAGTGCTTGGCCGCAACGCCTCGTTGGACAAGCACTCGTGTTTCGTAACTGTCGTCCGAAAGGAATGGTAAACGCAGGGTAGATCAGTCTATTCTTGGCTGTAAGGTTCCAGGAACTGCTTTTCTTCAAGTGCCACAACACTCTGCGCCAAAGGATGCGCCAATAAGTGCTTGCTTTTGATCGCCTTGGGGATCGGGTCTTACTGCAGCGGGCATTTATGTTGTTTGCCCCGCACCGCCCCTTCGGCGAGTATTCGCATCTCAAACACTTCCGCCCTCTTTTCGGGATTCTATGGCCTCACCAATTCCTTCACACCAGATGTTCTATGACATGTTACTCGAATACAACCAGGAGTGTGTCTCTCACGCTCACGCGACAAGCACGTTGTTCCATGCTCTGTTTTGTCGAGATTGGCCTTCCAAGAACCGAAGCAGCATTGCTGATGTTCTAGGTTCAGCAGGTACAGGCGTGAGATTGACAATGATGCTGATTCCCCATAATACTGACAAGGCAAACGAGGCGCGTAGCTTATTGCTTTGAAGCTGGACACAGGACACACCTTGTACTACCCCAAGTCTGTCGGCCTCTGTCAAGGCGCGTCCAGCAGACGACCCGTATGACCGAGACGCGGAAGCGATTGAATGGCGAACACGTCTGTTGTACTCCAAGTTCTCCTTGCATATAGCTACAATGGGATCTGAAGGTCAAGTGCCCCCTGGAAAGCATCAATGAGGTGGTGAAAGGGCTTCGACCAGTTTTGGCTGCCCCTTGCTGAGGGCAATGCACTGTAGGCATCTGTCGCGGATGCCGGTCTCCAATGAAATCATAGCTTCCGCAATTCAGAAAGCCTAGATCACGCCGGTAGGTCGTTCCGGTTGAAGATTGAGTTATCAAGAACCGTTCTAATTAGATCTGATCTGCTCTTTCGCAATATTGTGTCCAGACAAACGCCGAGATGAACGTCTCTCAACCGACCCGAGCGGAGAATATCAGGCGTCTGAACTCACACCCACACTAACATCTTGATAAGCCGCTGGTCTGTTGTCACTTAGATAAGCCTTCAGCGACATTCGTCAGAGATATGATTAGTCCTTCCCAAGAATCCATTGATTGATGACAGTGTCACCCAGAGTGCGCGCTAGGTCGGTTGCGGGTTAGCGTACCGGCTCGTAGTTCCCCGCGCCACGCGAACGCTTCCCATATCTCCAGTTCTCACTTCTCCACAATCATCCCACTCACCTCGCATGCCATCCCCATGTATTTACTGAGAGTGGGCAGGCCATGCCTGCGCCGCCCATGCACTTCCATTACTCGGACAGTCCATTTGCCACGTCAAATTCCAGTTGCCCGCTCTCTCATCACTCAATATCAGACGCGTGCCAGGCACAGTTTCCACGGGGCTAACAAACGTGTAACTATCCAGCAAGCCAATACCCCAAAACAAGAAATTCCAAGAGAAGCCGAAGGATCAAAATATGGCCCCAATCCAGACCCAGAAGAGGAATTCCAGTTCCCAAAGGTGAGGGTCCGCTACCTGCGTCCCGCGATATGGGCCCTCTCAGTATCCTCAGGAATCTACGTCTTTCTCGCGTACCTACAGGCTAGAGATGAACTTAGGCCCAGAAGTGTACAAAGCTATCTTCCGCAATGGAACGCACAAAGGCGCGCACCTCCAACCCCAACGGAAGTCGTCCTCAGAGCATGGGATGAGCTCAACCCCATCGCCAAAGTAAGCTATGGCATCATTGCCACAAACGGTGCCATTCATCTAGGAAGCTTCCTGGCACCAGGCTATTGGAATCGATTGTGGCATGTACCTGCTGCGAATATCAATTATACCATGTTTACATCCACCTTCGTTCATTCCGGCCCAGTACATTTCCTTGTCAACATGTGGGCCTGCTACAACTTCCTGCTCCCAGTAGGATACTCGCGGGTCTTCGAAGCAAGCCCTTACCATACACTATCATTCTTTCTCTCAGCTGGCCTTCTCTCCGGCTTTGCCCAGCACTTGTCTTCTGCGTTTGCCAGCCAAAGGAGGGCCATACCAGACATGTTTATTCGATCGGGAGGCGCCAGCGGTGCTCTCTTCGGCGTTTTCGGCGTCTTCTGCATGCAATACCCCACAGCAGGGGTAGGACTACTTTTCGTGCCGTATTACATCGATGCGCAGTACTTTTTACCTGCCATAATGCTCTTTGACCTTGTTGGCGTTGTCCGAGGATACAGTTTCGTAAACTTTGGCCATGCGGTAAGTCATCCCAAACCCCAACGATAACAAAGAAACTTTGAGGCTGACCCTTCGTTTCTAGGCACATTTATCCGGCGCTCTAATTGGAATCGGATACTCGTGGCTTGACGGAAAGAACAACCTATGGAAGCCACTGGTTCGCTTCTGGAAGCAACGTCTACGAGAGTAAAAGGAGTCTTGTTGAACGGGTCTGAACAGCAGCTTGTGCGTAACGACTACTTTTGTATTCTAGATAACTGGACGGAAATCGTTATACCCACCAATCTCATCAAAAGACGCGACATACGAATGATTGCAGGAGTCGGCATGATGGAATCTAGTGGATTTACCTTTTTTCATACAACCCAGACCATCAATCACAAACGGCGCTAGAGGTACCATAGAGCCAAACCAAAATGGCAGGAGCATTTCGGTTTTGTAATTGTATAATAGACGACACTTGAATATACCTAGAATAGAATAGGCCAAACAATACTCTCTCATCCATTATCAATCCTGTTAGAGGAATTCTTGATAATCTGTGTTTTTCCCTAATAGCATTATACCGCTTGTAGTAGTGGAAATTGCAACCTAACAGTCAGTTGGAATCGTCCTCTATTGAACGCTTTGATTTGTATCTTTAAAGCTAACAGACAGAACAGGACTCCGTTGGCGTTGTAAAGCTACGCCAACGTAGGAGCCCGGCGAATAATCACAACATGACCTCGTCACACTAGTGCTTTATTGTGGCTGTGTACCTTGGCCCTTCACCTGCATGACGCTGTCGTGCTCACTGCCCTACAACCCAACCGCACGCCGACCCTGAAAGAACAATAAAATTGAAGGTACCCGTCCACCATATCGTCTGTGCCTCTGAGGCCAGCCCTTAGCAGTCACGATTTCTTAAGTATCATGAGTATCCGACCACCTTAATCCAGCAATGCCCCTCCTCGCCCTTGCCAACGAGCTACTCTACAACATAGCAGAGCACCTAGATCTTCTGTACGACGTCAACTCCTTCTCTCGCGTCAATAGTCGTCTACATTCTCTTCTCAACACTTACATCTACCGCCATAATATCCAAAAAGACGGCAGCTCAGCCTTGTACTGGGCCTGTCAGCATGGATCCGAAGCAACTGTTCGCATACTCTTGGAAGAAGGCGCCGACGCCAACACTCGAGTCAGAGATAACGAAAGCCCACTGCTATCAGCATTGACTTTCCAACACGACGAAATAGCCAAATTGCTGGTCATCAACGGTGCGCATCTGGATTACGAAAGTGAAGAGCATGGCCACGCACTGTACAAAGCCGCCGAGAACATGAATGCAGACATGGTCACTTTTTTACTAGATGCCGGCGCAAATATCGGCGATGCTGGGCATGACAAGAACGCGCTACATGCGGCGATAGCGAATGGGGATGTACAGATGGTCACGTTGCTGCTTGACAGAGGCGCGCCAATCAACTCCAAGGAGGCAAAGCAGCCACTGTACACCGCGATATCCTACAATAGAGAGGAGATAGCACGGCTACTGCTAGACAGAGGAGCAGACGTCAACATAGGTAGTAGTCGGTCTATGGACGAATACGGCACCCGTTACGGCCTCGAATACGGCACCAATCTCCAAGCAGCATGCTATGAAGGGCACACCAACATGGTCGCACTTCTAATTGACAGTGGTGCTGATGTTAATGATCGAGGTGGACGCCAGGAGGAAGCATTAAGGATCGCGGCCTACGAGGGCCATCTGGAGGCAGCCAGGCTTCTACTCAACAACGGTGCTGATGTGAATGCCCGAGATGATCAGAATACAAGCGCAATTTGGGCTGCGACAATGATGGACAGAGAAGATATTCTCAGACTCCTTCTCGAGTATGGCGCTGATCCCAACATTCCGAATGAAGTCTATGGCACAGCACTCGGGGAGGTGGTTGAAGATAACCGTTTAGATGCTGTGAAACTACTATTGGAACATGGTGCCAACCCAAATCTTACGTGCGGAATCTACGGCACGACTCTTGAAAGAGCAGTTAGTAAGGGTCACGAAGAAGTTGTCAAGCTGCTCCTACAGCACGGCGCCGACGCCAACACGCCCACCGAGCCTTGGAGTGGGCGTGGGTTTGCGCTTTGCACAGCTGCGGGGGCTGGCCATGAGAAAATTGTTAAGCTGCTGCTGGATCACGGTGCGAATGTCAATATGCAGGCTGAGTTCAACGGAGCCAATTCTCTGCATACAGCCGCATATTGCGGTCACTTGGAAGTAGTCAGGGTGCTATTGGAGCACGGCGCCAACATTAATGCAAAGGGAACATGGCCTTCGCCGCCGCTGCGGGCCGCTGTAATTCAAGGCCACGACGATATATCGAAACTGCTGATCAAATGGGGCGCAGAAATAGACGAAGATTCTGCACATATGCTCGCAGAGCGCGAAAAGAAATGATATTAAGTACCTAGGCGCTTGTGGCAGCGAATTTAGAGCTCTATCTACATTATGGAATCCATAATCAAGTTACATCGAAAATGTACGAATGCAACTCTTGCAAAGCACATTGATTCACGATACCTAGAGTACTACCTACTACCACAACAGTTTGAAACTTTACCAATCACCTACACTAACTAGCATACAGAGACCAGCTCTCCATTCGTACCAGAAAGACCGAGCGTTCGGCACCAAAAACAGAAGACTAAAAAATGTCCAAAAAGCAAAAAAACATACAACAGCGGGGATTCACTAATGGTCGCCCACTTAACTACTAATCCACCGGTACACTGCTTAAATATGGCTGAGCGAACGGGAAGCCTTGTTTTCTATTGTCTGCTCAGCCAACTTTTACTTAGATGTTACTGTCCTCCGGAAATAGGTGACGACATCTAGTACCACGCTAATCATAATTTGTGCCTAAGCTATCCTCGACATTATAGAAAATGCGAGGTACAACACATAAGATGGCGCATAGTTGGATACGATATACGTCCCCGCGCATTATTGGTCATCATACCTTAAATTGAAGAGTGTAAGCTGGTAGCTTCTTTGAGAATTTGTGCAAGCTGTGAAGCTTGTGAGAGAACCCCTGAAGCACAGCTTCTAAGAAAAGGCAAAAGTTAAAAGAGAGAAACAACTCGGCATCCAACTAACAACGGGATGAGTGAGCGGTGAATTTTTCCAGCTCCTTATTGTTGTCGTAAATGCTATGTCGGAGAGAGGGAAATCTGATTTGAGAGCCCGCCGTGGGTGTTTCATTTGCACGGGAAGCTGAGAGCTGCGCTGGTAGACTATAGGGGATATACCGCCATCTCCTCTCCAACCCCGTGTTTAGTTTTGGCGCAAGCGTGAACTAGGACCCTTTTTCATAGTCTTGAATAGGACATCAAGATGCAGGCCCTGGGTTCCCGTGCGGAGGTCTCACCCTTGCGGAAGCTATAACAGTTGATTCTACACTCCTCACGGAACATAACGTGTCTCTGCGCGCAATGCGCGCAAACTGTAGGGCTTATGGCACATTCTGGCCTATTATGGCATGGAATGGAGCGATCAGGCCCCGTAACCCTCAGTATATATTCTTACATTACATTTACGAATCACCACAGCGATTCGTCTCTGTTAAAATCTATTGGTATTGCTCCTGACCAATTTCTCTCATCAATTGTCTTGCCGCTGTTATCAACACCCGCATACTCCTAATCCTTCTACAACCTCCCAAACAGCTTAATTAAAAATGAGGCTGTAGAGCCAACCATACTGAGATCCTGGATTAGTACTAGAACTACAGATCCCCTAAGAAATGGGTTTTTGCTGGAGAGTTCTGTAGTTGTACCTTCTTGAGTCACATTCTAAGTCTCACCCTGCCTGTTAGGCATGCACTGTTTGTAGTGAATCTGAATATGCCCTGCACCTAACTGTGCATTCATTGCGACCTGCTCTGCCCTGCGCCCCCTCCCTGACTACCGTGTGTTAGGATCTGAAGGTCAAAGGCGACAAGACCGGACTATCAGGACCAATAGATGAAAATGGGCAGGATAGGTCGCTTTTGAGGGCAGCTACCTGCGTAACACTGGATCACATGAGGAGATCACTCACCAGACAACTTCTGAAACAATCACTTATATGTCTAGTCGAATAGCTTCTTATGCTTCTCCTTTGCTACAGAGCTTTTTCCTCGCATTTACCTTAAGTCTAGTATAACATTCTCAGAATCGTCATTCCATCACATGACAGCATAGTTCTTACGATGTCAGGGGTGTGCGGTACAGGAGACTCACGCTAGTTGTCTGGACTAATCATACATGAACTTGTGTTCCTCCACTCCATAATGTTCATCCCCAAATTATTGTTCTCAAAACGCAACACAAAAAACCTGCTTGGACAGCTCTGATCAGATGACCCATGTGTAAAACTAATCGCAATTGCGCCCTTAAATGAGTCGTTGGGGCTTATCCCAAATGCCCAAGCCAACCCATCGTGAAACTGGGACCGCCCAGTCTACTCTCCACTTGACCCAGCGTGATAACTCAGATATCACACGACGATTTGCTTTGCTTGACAACTCAGCGCTAGATTAGCCTAATCAGCCGTTCTTCGAATTCAAAATCCCCATTAAAAACACTGAACCCCTCCATTATCTTTAACAAACCTACGCGGGAATAGGCATTATCCATCGGTTCAACAATGTAAAAATACGTTACACCATGCCGATCGCTGTTATGATTAGCATCTACAGTAGATGTCCCTATCAGTACAGTCTGGAGATTGTGCGATGCGTAGAACTCGGAAAGTTTCGCCTTGACTGTGGGCCACTTATACCAATAGAGTTTCGCCTTGGAGCTGGGGCAATCCCGGATAGGTGGTGCGTAGCTTGTTGGCCATCTCGATTGAATAGGGCGAGGTGATGGATTTAGTTTGCTGCTTATGCGACACTGAGGCTGACTCCGAGTAAAAGCAATGGAAAAGCTGTCAGGGCGAAGTAGACGCGCTTTGAGAGTAAGAGAGCGGGCAGATCTTTGACTAAAAGTTGTGGGATTCCCGAAAACTGTGTTAGCGTCCACACAGGTACCATCTTCGAATTCGATATCCATAACAGTTGCTAGTGCTTCAAAGTTACTCTGTCGCCATATAGTATTGACGCTGAAGTCAATTTGTCCTTTCCACCCGGCCCATGACCAGGACGGAAACCCATGTCTTCTGTATGGTGGTTCAAAGCAATATTCTTCAAGTTTCTTTCGGCGTATTGTACGACTTGAAAGAGGAAAGTTGTTGCGATGTGTCCAGAGCAGGCCAATCAAGAAATACTTATTAGAATCATCCATGCTTGTGTCTACACAGAGAAATGGCACTCCGCAGATCTGGAATACAGGACGCTTGCAGCCTTCAAGGTGTTGCATGACGCCTGCGAATGCTTTTAGCGAGTCTTTTTCATTCGTCATATTTCTCGCTGTGTACTGCCGCGCGAGTTCGTAGAATCGCAGCAACCCTTGTACTGGGGAGTTAACATAGGAGTTTGGACAGGACATCTTGCCTAGGAAGAGACCAGAATTTAAATGAGCGTAGAGTTTTCCTTGCTTGCAGTGCAATGATTTTAAATCTCCTCTTAATGATTCACGAGTCTGCATTGAATGACACTCAAAATATGTCTCATACTCGGTAAAGTAGAGAAGTCGCTGTGATAAAATGGCTTCTTGATATGTCCTACAAAGATTATTTATAATTAGCGAATATTTAAGAATAGAGGTAGTTTCCAGACAGCAGGCTTTTTAATTTGTAGCCGAGTCTCTTGAGACCTTGAAAAGGAGCACAAGTTTTCTCGGTGCTTCCAGTCAAGCATACCATCTGTATCTACATTCACTCACCATGCTCGACTAGCCCAGGTTGATGATTTTATTGCATGTTCTGGACGCTTATCGTTGCAGATAATTCGAATGTCGCCTAATTCAATATCTGGCCTTTTTGTTCTTTGAATGGTAGAGACGCCGGGAAGTCCAGCATTGTTATGTGATCCCGTAGCAGCAACGATAGTAAGTTCAGCACAGCCATAGATCCTGTCCATTACATTAACTTGTGAATGGACTTCCTTGGGATCATCTTGGTTGATACAATAAGCGTCAATCCACAAATACCGAAAGCGGAGTTCCCGAGTTACAGTTATTGCATCAGAAATTGTTTGAGGGGTGCAATGGACGGTTGCCAATGATGTGTTTTTGATTTTACACGTACATTGTTTTTGGCTTCCAGCGGAGGTTTTCCCCCATACATAGCTGAGTGCAATGTAGACTGCAGATGAGGGCGCCTTTACTAAAGATGGCGGTTCGGTATTACAGTCAATAAATCTCAACGCAGCTACGGGAGCAGTTTTCTGTTGGCATAAGGATCTGTGTAGTGTCTTGCACAACGAAAGCCATTCAGATATAGCTCTATAGCCAACATTCTCGGATGTAGTCTGAGGTATGAGGATCCTATTACACATGCCAGATGTTGGCATGCAGTAGAGAGATCTATTTTCCAATGTTGAATAGTATTCCGGAGACTGAGACGCAACAATGGTGAGATAGGGTAGATCGTTTGTGATTAGTGTCCTTGGAAGCCGTTGAAAGCTGGCGTTCTTGGTGTAACCGAACATTGAGTAGGCGCGGAGTTGAAACATTTGTTGTGAGATAGCAGAGAGATTTTGTGCTGGTGAAGAAACTTGTGAATGCACATGAGGGCTTTGAGTGTCCCCTAATGAAGAATCAGGGGGATTGTACGTCTGCCTCAATAGTTGGCAGAGTTCGCACGAATCTGTAATGGGGTCTTCGAGCCTCGATCCAAGGTCCGCAATGAGATAGCCATTTAATCCCTCTTTTTGGAGAATGTCGCCTGTCAGGGATAAAAATTTATGAAAATCGATCTTTTGGCATGCATCGCAGAGTTTAGCGTGGGGTGACTGGCGCGGTACTCTCCTGCGTTTTGAGGATGCTGTCTTGATGGTGTGCAAGTTCCTCTTTAAGGAAGCCATTTGCTGAATGGACGAGTGAGTAGGCATGTTGATATGTTCTAAATTTTGAACGAGCTGTCTTCGATTACAGTGCCTAGAATAGGTCTATAAAAGAGCGGGGGAGAGAAGGCAGCAGTCTTCCAAATATAGCTTAGTGTATGCCAGAAATGCAAGGCCATTCTTGTTGACGCTGAGTAAGGTGGCGTGGGGCTAATAACTATCATTAGCCATCTCTGGTCATTTTGAAAGCACCCAATTCTTGGCGCAGCGGAGTTTGTATTATAAGGTATATTGGCAGCAACTCAAGGTATCTGAAGCTGGGGCGTATATACCCAACCCCAAGCAGCTCCAGCTTCAAGCGTTGAATTGACAGACAGTCGCAAATTAATAGCTGGTTGTTACCCTTTTCTTGACGTACAAAAGTGCCAAAGGACGTAGGTGGGACGAGGCTGCATTATCTTTAACCCGTAATACCAGCCACATGTAGCACAATATGGGAGTAGGAGATCCTGCAATACGGTATGCTTATAAACTTGAGCGCAACAGATGGAATTACCCATAGGCGGGTTGTAGGATAGTTGCGGACAATACCTGGAATCAGTGCTCTAGAAAACCATGATAGCTGTAACCATTTCACCATTGACACGGTGATACATTTGAACGGACTGTCCACAATGGTTTTCTCTAGAACACTGAGTTATATAGATATAGAGCTGCATACTAAGATTCCAACTGTACGCCAACCAATGAGCGGCTCTTCATCTCTTTATAATTCACTATACCATTGGAGGTAGACGCTAAGCTCAAGCTCTCCCCGGAATAGTAGTGACGTGCTGCGGGAGTCCCCATCAGGATCTCAAAGAATCGTGGAAAGCTCGTGACGACCAGCGTCTGACTAAATCATGATATTGATGAAAACGTAAGCGCCAGGTTTCAGCTTGGTAACAAAGTCTTAAGCGCCGGAAGAGCGGCTGGTGGTCAGACTAAGAAAGGATCAGTCTCTCTTATCAAATATACGGATATGCATGTAGCACTCACTGTCCAAAAGTAAAAGGTCAACCACCACTAAGCCTTCCGTAAGAGTCTCGCTGAAAAGGTGAGTGAGTTCTAATAGAACCTACAATGCGAGAAGCTTTGAGACTCATTGATTGCTATGTTGCGTGGCAAGGCAACATGAGCCGCGTAGGCTGTAATCAGGTTGGTAGAGACTGCATTCAGTTGATACCCTAGTGAAATTTAGTTTCCTATTACCAGTATTTACAGCACGGCATACCGTTCTTGGCACTGCCAATAGCAAACCGAGTCAAACGCTGCCAGGCTGGTTAAAGAGAACAAAACTTATTTCAGAAGTTAAGCCTGACCAGGTAATACAAACTACAAGGGTTTGACTCCAGGTCTATAGTTTATGCTGCTACTAAATAATAGTCATGTTAAAAGTGTTTCAGGTTTACTGAACCTCTAGCTCGCTCTTCAAATTATTTAAATTTTCGCTAATATATTGACTATAGCGCGATAACGAAATAACGACCACTCCGATCTTAGAGCATAAGTAGAGTACGATGAGAAGCAGTTCACTCTTGAAGACTTTACAAATACGCAGTGCTAGGCTCACAATTTATGCTTATTGTGATGGGATGAGAATATGACCATACGAATTGCTGTTGAGCAGGAACATGTTGATGCTTTGGTAAATATAGAAACCTCTACTAAGACGAAAGCATTGCTTTGAAGGTCTTCAGGCTGTATTTTTTCACGTTGTCTTTAGAAATAAAGGTTGTCTCTGTGTGCATGCAGTTCTCATAAGTTCAAATAATTATTTCTATGAGACCATTCGCCCTGACATTCTTATTGGGATCCAATCAGCAGTTGGATGCAGTCCGGGGAAGCGAACCGAGTACTGCAGTTGGTACAGCCAATCAAATCCCTTGTCAAACGCAACGAAGATGGCTGATCAGATGACAAAACTTGTTTTCAGTGTCCTATGGTCGTATGTGCTGGACAAGGTTGAATTGTCAAATTATATACCAATATGCAGCGTGCTTCGTAAACGTGGAATCGGTCAGGGTAAGTGATTCACGAGGGTGGCAATAAGATCAACACAACATTTTGATTGTAGCCTTGGCGCTGATTTGTTCTAAATAACGTCGTTCCCACTAATATGGCTCTTACGGTAAGAGATGCGTACGTAGGAAGGAGCATGGCATGAAATATGGTACAAATGTACGGGTAGTGATAGATGACTCCTTAGGGAGCTAAGTGGCTCGGTGAGTGTCATATACGCTAGATGATCTGTACCTGGTCCTTGATTGGAGAGGCTTCATGTCGCGACTATCCCCTGAGCCCTATAATTCAAATGTTGATTTTTGAGGGAGGAGAATAATAGTGTTAATAGTGAGAATGGGTTTTTGTGTAAGACTTGCTAATGGAGAGAAGATAAACAGGTAAATATCTGTCAGCTTGACGTAGACCTCTTAATGAGACCGCTGGTTGATGACCTGGTAGCTAATGATGGCCGAAGTACCTATGGGTGATGATCGCAGCAATGTGACTGTAGTATCATGCTGGAAGAGAGCAAGACCCGATGGACGATATATAGAGAGTAAATAGCAGAACCTGCAAAAAGGTAAGTTTCTATAATAGTGGTATAGTCTATAACCTACTTGGAAAAAAAATAATTGACAAACTTACCTGGCAATAACCAGCCTTATGCTTTTTCCCGCGGTGACAGCGCGTGGCTGCATTGGACTGCAGGCCTGATGTAGAGCCAACGCAGAGTGCCATCTCTTCGTTCCACCCGTATATCATCTCACCGTGTCTCTCCTACCCTTTTGGTTATTAAGGTTTGACGCACGTTTGACGCACGTTTGACGCACTCTTGACTCAAGATGAAAGGGTTTTCCCAGCTAAAGCAGCGAAGAAAGTACGTGAATGGAGAGGATATGGACAAGATCGCATACACGACGTTGAGGGGGGATCGTCCGCTGGAGGCGGATACGCTCTTCACGGACTGACTTTCTAGCCTCACGAATACGGGCTTTATGTTCCTAAAATGGGGTGTTCTAAAGTTCTTGGTTAAGCCATTTCTTATTTTTATAGCTATACTTGCTATACCTATCGTCCTAACCGGTGGGCATCTTACCACGCCGCAAGGCAACCGCGGAGTCACGGGTTCTCGTCGACTTTTCCGGACTAGGGAAGGATACATTGGCCTAGGACCAGAGGCTGCGGAGGAGGGAGACGTGGTTGTCCTTTTTGAAGGTAATGAATCGGCCTTCGTAGTGCGATATGTTGAAATTGCAGAGGCGGTGGGTCCGCTGAGGGCGAGGTTCAGAGGGGAGGCGTACGTGCATGGAGTAATGGGTGGAGAGCATTGGGACTCGACACGGTGCGAAGAGATTCGTCTAATCTGAAGAGGTACCCAAATTTTTTTGTTTCCCAATAAAAATATATAGAGTTCAAATTCATTCTCATTCAACCATCTTTTGCTATATAAAATTTTTTTTTAAAAAGCAGCATGTCACTAACCCTCCCAAAAATTCAAAAATAAAATTCCCACGACATTTTAACTACTATAAATCAGTCACATATAAAAACACCAGACATTTATACTGATGCTGATACTGATTTCCAGGACGCTAGAATCCACATATCACACATCACTATGACGTACAAGACACAAATATTCAGCACGAACCGCTTCAATCCTTCCAAGGGCCTCAAAGCAATAAAGCCGTTGGTTAGCCTGTACACAATCCTGTGCGAGTGGCAATCGCACTTCGATTAACAATACCGCGATGGCTTAGTGCAAAATATATACTCAATATAATACCCCACTCTTCTACAATGGTTCCAAAAGCATAAACAGACAAATGTATTCAGCAATGATCTCTCCTGGAGACAATTCATAATCACAAAAAAGACACTTCACTTCACGCTCATTCTACTTGTCATTGATTCAATTCAAATTTTGTATTGTATTTTTTGTTATAAACAAAAGGTAGTTATATGTAAAGTGAGAAGGAAAAAAAATGTAGCTAATGTCATTTTGCATTGGCATACATGAGAAAAAGGTCACGACTAATCTTTTACCGATTAGATCGTGTGTGTGAGTTCTTCAAAGTTACTCATTTTGTTAAAATGTTCAGCTGCATAATACATCTTCGCTACTTTGGCTGTACAACTTAGTTGTCATCCTCCTCGTCGGCCTCGTCGTCGGCGTTATCATCAGCGTTGTCGTTGGCGTTGTCGTTGGCGTTGTCGTTGGCGTTGTCGTCGGCATTGTCATCAGCGTTGTCGGCAGCATCATCGGCGGCATCCTCATCGTTGTTGTTGGCGTTGCCATTGGCATTTGCATTGCCATTAGCGTTGTCGGCAGCGTCATCAGCAGCATCATCAGCAGCATCGGCGGCATCGTCATCGTTGTTGTTGGCGTTGCCATTCGCGTTAGCATTACCATTGGCATTAGCATTGCCGTTGGCATTAGCATTTCCGTTAGCATTTCCGTTAGCATTGCCGTTAGCATTGCCGTTAGCATTGCCGTTAGCATTGCCGTTAGCATTGCCGTTAGCATTGCCGTTAGCATTGCCGTTAGCATTGCCGTTAGCATTGCCGTTAGCATTGCCGTTAGCATTGCCGTTAGCATTGCCATTAGCATTGGCGTTGTTGTTGGCATTAGCATTGTTGCCGGCGCCGGCTGCTACGTTACCACCACCGGAGATAGTAGCATCGAATTGGACTGCGGTACTTGGGTTACCAGCGTTTTCCTGGTCAGTGGCGATGTTGTTGTTGAGCTTGGTGAGCTCCTCCTCGAGCTTGGCGGCGACGTCCTCGCCCTGGGCTTGCTTGGCTTCAAGCTCGATCTTGGTGGCCATAAGCTTGAGAACCTTGTTCTTGGTCTTACCGGCCTCAAGGGCATCGGCCTCTGCACCGGTGGCAGCTTCAATTGCGGTGTTGAAAGCATCGACCTCGGCATCGTTGGCAACGTCGTTCACCTGGCCCAAGAAATCGATATCGGCAGGGTCGATGTTCTCTGGGTTCTGGAGATCGAGCGCAGAGAAGACAGCAAGAGCCTCCTCCTCAGCATTTCCGGCAGTTCCACCGGAAATCGTAATGTCGTTGAAAGTGGTGTCCGCAAGGACAGGGCCATTCTGGCGGGCCTTGAGAGAGCGTTTGTTAGGCGTAGGCGCGGCGGCAGAAAGAGCCGTGAGGGTAAAGACGGTAGCGATAGAGAAACGCATTTTGCTTATGCTGTGTGATAATATGTATATAAACAAATTATAGCAGGGAATGTATTGGAGTGAGCGAAAAGAAACAGCCCGGCTGAGATTCGAGAAAATAAAGAAGGATAGATCGCAGCGTCAAGCTGGATAATGCAAAAGCAAAGAACAGAAGATGGAGTGAAGGGAGGAGTGGTGATGCCTGATGATAATAGAAGTGTTACAATGAAGCCTTAGTGGTCTCTTTATATTCAGATCCCCAGGCGCCAGCACGCAACCCAATCCCGTCTTCGTCCAAGTTTGGCCGGGCATCCGATCGAAAGACTCTTTGCAACCTTCAAAACAAGGAGCCGTTTGCCTTCCCCCCTTACAAGGCGCCTTCTCACACGCAAGCTACCGAACTACTCGCTAGCTCCTATGCAAGCCATTCGTCTGCGATTTTGACAGTGCCTGGGGCCGGACGCTATACGGGATGCAGGTTGTGGGGCGCACTTGCAAACGTTGCGTGTCGCCGCCTAACAAGTCTGATCGCCCTTGGCGACCTTAACGTGTAAAATACCCTGGGGCATCAACCCTTGAAACTCCCTCTCATATCAGACGAGCGTGGATGGCGGGAGCTAAAACCCTGAGGCTGTCGCGGAGGAGAGCTTGGCGGAAGCTTGGCATGTTAGAGAGTTCCCTGACAGCAAGGTTGCTGGGCCCAAACAGGAAATGAATCATGCAAAAGAGCACTGAAGAGCTCCAAGAGGGAATAGCCAAGCGTTTAGTGCCCGCCAGATGGTGCGAGGCTGAAGCTTGTTTTTGCCAGCCTCGCGGATTTGGAAAATTCGATGTTGAGAGAGACTGGTCAGCAGGCGGAGACTGCGGTCAATATTTCCACCACCCATGAAGCAACGAACGCTGCCGTGATTGTAAACAATACGCGACCGCATAAATTTAGGAACCCAAAGTATGTATTTGGAAACGAAAGCGGCATTGATTGAAATACGATTGTTCGCAGTTCTCAAATCTGGTGAGATCGAAAAATGTCTACTGGGGTTGGGAAAACTTTCGCAACAAGCGCTTGTTGACATCCGTGAATGGGGCAACAGCCCTTTTACGGCACCTGCTCCCGAAAGAATAGAGAGGTTTCAAAATTATCTCAAACCTACGAGAATGCCCGGCCCTCTTCCCTACCAGATTTTTTGGAACGCAACCTCGCTGCCGGGTCAGTTGTTGATTCTCTCCTTTTCATTTCAAGAGGATGTTAAAATTGACAGCACTCGAGGTGGAGGGCACATGTGGGCTAGCTTCTCGTGAATTATGCCGATCTGGGATTCGAGTTTGACCGGAAAAGCTTCAAGCCGTGATTCTAGCGTAGGTCATCCACGCAAGATGAGGCATATTGATGAGTACATTGCTGAGACATCGAACATGGTTGACCTAAGTTGGCCTGGCGCCAACGGGCGCTAGAAGCTGCGATTTCCATGACGAACGATGTACCGTTCTTTGGGCTATTATAGTTTGGCCTTGGGCGGGGCGAATGTGGAACCTAGCCCGCCACCAAGCGCTTCGACGACCTCATCGACCTTTTCAAGAACCCATGTGCAACCTTCGTTACTTACAAGCCATTCTATGGCCTTTTCATCACCCGCATCTGGGTCGGTCTTCCATGTACCGTCATCCCAGGCTTTCCTCAACCCATAAACATGGCTTAGGACTTGCGGTCCAACGCCCGTTTGCGCTCGCAAGCACGCTATTGCCACAATGCTCGTCGTTACTCTGCCAGCATTCGCGCCCGTTGTGCGTTCAGGGTCAGTAAAAAGTGCGCCGTACTCGCCGCTGATTATGAAAACGGGTAGATCGGGATGGGCATCGGCAAGCTTGTCTTCTAGTTTCGTCTCGAGTGGTCTGTATATAGAATTCCAGAGCTCTCGGCCTCGCGCATTTATGTATTCGACATTAGCTGGAGTGGGATAGCGTGTGGGTGTCGTGCTGAGCGATGAAATAATAGGAGGCGGCAGCGCCGCTCGGAATGCATTGAGCATGTTAATGGTCCGAGGCACCTATTTCAGTCAGACGAAATACAATAATCACTGAAGGGATATCCTACGCCATTGAAGCCGATGCATTTCAGGCCGACCTCCCGCATCAGCTCAGCTATAGCAACACGCTCCTTCAAAGGTTCTGACTGACTTGCGACATCGAACAGAGCAACCATTGAATCTGGAGAATTCATGGTCATCGTAGCTGCAGTAGACAAAGCGAGCCATGACGGTCTTCCCAACTTGTGTTCTGTTGCTTCCTTCTGAATGGTCTTGTATAGCTCATTTATACGCCGCGGAGCTGGGACAGGCCCAGGTCGCGCTGAGGACGCGTTGATGAGAGCTTTGAGCGTTGAAGATAGCTTGGACATGGCGGAATCGATGAGACGCTGGTGGAATTGACTGAACGACAGTGGGGCAGCGCCAAAGCAGGACAATGATCAGATATTACCAATTGTGTATATATTCGGGGAAATTAGTAAATACGAAAAGGTGCGGGCGCGTATGCACAGTGGGGTAGCAGCCCAGAGGAGCAAAGATGTGAATGTGAATGATGGTGGTGTGAGGGTTGAGCTCAGCCGATGACGGTGGTGGCAGAAAGCCGAGGTTCGCTTTAATTCCGCCCGAGACCAGAGTCATGTGACCTCTCCTACTGTATGACCGAGAACAGTAGATTCCTAAAAGGGACATGATTTTATACACAAAAGACCCGAAAGCGTCCACGAAATGGTCAAATCTACCCCATTTGAGTCCCCTCAATATTCATCAACTTTAGGGCTGCAGCCTGGTCGGCTGGTACACTGTGCCACGACATCCCACTGCACTTCTCTTCCTGGCTTCTCTGGTGCATAATTAATCCCATTAAAATCTCCACTCCAATTCTACTGAAAATGATCTAGTTCTTAGAACCGCCCAATCCAAACACTAACCAATAATGTCAAACCCTACCCCAAACCCCCTTTGCCAAACCTGCACAAAAGCCAAATTCGGCACTAACATCTCCGGCACAAATTTCTACAACGACAACTGGGGAACAATGACGTGATCCCTCAACTACATTACAAACAATTCCCAATGCCACATCTGCCGAGTTCTCCACTGGATGTTCAAAAGCACACCGGACCATGAGAAATTTGCAAATGGTATTGCTACTGGTATATCGCGTATCAGTCTTCCCAAGACGGTATATATTGGGCTCTCGTATATGGTTACGGATGAGCAATGTCGGAAGGAAAAGAGTTTATGTTCGTATAAGCTCATTGCTGCTGATCAGGCTGGTCTAAGTTGCTCTATCGACACTCCTGCGTTCAATGCTCAGACGGCGCGTAGTTGGTTGGATGAATGTGATCAATATCATGCTTGTATGGATGGAGCAAGCCATAATGAATCCTTTGGTTTCAGAGTCATTGATATTGAACATCACTGCGTCGTACACGCCCCTCCGGCTTGTCGATATGCCGCGTTGAGTTATGTATGGGGCAACATCGAACAGCCTCAATTGATGGTTGAAAATGTCAACAGTTTTGGAAAAGTGGATGCCTTGCTACCGCAACCTTTGCCTCAGACCATAAGAGACGCGATACAGATATGCAAACTACTCCAGCTGCGCTATCTCTGGGTTGACAGCCTTTGCATCATCCAGAATTCACCCAGTCATGCAGAAGACCAGATCGCGCACATGGACGACATATACAGCGGCACATATTGCACTCTGATAGCAGCCGCGGGATCAGACTGCTCGTCAAGTATCTTTCCCACCCAGCTCCCCCAGCCCGACCAACACACCGTTACCATCGACAACGTCCACTTCGTCGCAACACCCCACTCCGTCCAGTCATTCGAACACAGACTCAATCTATCGAAATGGCACTCCCGCGCATGGACAATGCAGAAATACGTTCTCTCGCGCCGCTGCCTCATTTTTACTACGCACGAGTACTTTCTTTACTGTGGGAAAGGCGCGCATATTCCGACGTTGAAAGGAGAACTGTTGCGACGACAAGATTCGTTCGGAACTTCACTTCTCTCGCATCGCTTGCCTGCAAGTCCGGTAGAGGAATGGTGTATCTTCGCTATGCGAGTCTGGTGTCATTGTACGTGATGCGGCATTTATCGTACCAGGAAGACATCTTGCGCGCTTTTGAAGGAATGGCACGGGCTTTACGTCCCTATCTAGGTGATTTTCATTATGGATTGCCATCCAGCATCTTCCGCTGGTCGCTATGCTGGATGACATCCTCACCAACTAGTCGTCGGACAGGCTTTCCTTCGTGGAGCTGGGCCGGCTGGTTACACTCTTCATTCCATTCCGGAATCACACATGAGCCTCCATCGGAGTCCATGGTCAATCTCCCGGATTTTAGCCCTAAGGACATATCATCAGTTTGCCCCATTTACTACTGGACTGCACCAAACTCAATGAAGCGTCTAGATCAAGTGGAAGTTGGGAGTCCTAGTTCATTAAACTGTCCTCCCACAGCCGCCAATAACCATGTCAGCAGGCATGGTATCATGGATTGGATCAATCGTCACAGTCGAACCAACGACGAAGCTTCAATCGAAGAAATATACAGCTCCTCATTTAGCACTCACCCACCGGCATTCCATAGACAACCAAGCATCAACATCCACCACATCATTACCCTCTTTTCCTACATCTCTGTCTTGCCCGTACCATCCCCTAAGTCAGCAGCGGCAAACAAGGCAACTCAAACGATGCCTATCTTGAATCATCTGCTGTGTGAGAATCAAGAATCCTCCCACTATGCTTATCTTGGCCGTATCAATGACCTTGTGATTGTTTTACCTGTGGAGATTAATTTCTATGATCGTAAAAATGGGGATGAAGTAGATGAAATTACTGCGTATCGGAGGGGGAATACTTGCTTTGTGGATGGGAATGTGTGGTTTAAACAGGCACAGAAGTGTATTGTACATTTGATGTAATGCTTGATGAGCACTAATACCACCAAGCACTGGGATGTCATAGGCACAACTAATGATGCCCACCGTTGAAGGTAGAGAAACCTAGGTAATAAATGTTGTTGTTTTAGTAGTTGTTATTATGTGGTAATCTCAGTTAGTAATTACTCAATAGTTGCTCAGTAGTTGCTCAATAGTATGTGCATTGATGACCGAAAAAAAATCCTTTTCATTATTTTGGATACCCGAAACGTGCTCACACAATCGGCTTTATCTGAAAGCCGTCCATAGCGCCGACAAAAATCAATTCCTGAACGCCTTTCCTGGCACTATCTACTCCATCCGGGTTTCCGATACTGATGTCTTGCCTCGGCTTAATTAAACTCTTTCCAACATCATCCCTTGAGTATGCCTGAGAAGCGAGAAGGGCTGATGTAGTGATTCCCGAATCAGTATCATTGGAAACCGGCTCCACAATCCTGGCCTTTCACTTGTCGAAGAAGTTGAAGAAGACATAGTTTTCATTGTTCTTCTTGTCCCTCTCCCGCCCAATTCTCTCTTCGTCGGCCATTCTGTTCGTGACTTGCTCTGCTGTTTCCTCAAACACAACTGTAGCCCAATGCACTGTAATCTTTAAACAAAGGCATTTCTTTACACCGGCTACAATAGTCGATATTGGTGTTTGTGAATGTTTTGAAGGTAATTTGCTTGGCTCGCTCAGGAAGAGAAGTAAGGATCCAGGATGCTAGGATTGCTTTCTCTCTCTCGCGCTCAAGTCCACGAAATGATTGGATTCATAACCATAGGTGTATTTCACTAGAGTGGGCAGTGAATGTATCAGCTCACCCTTGGTTTGCTTTGGCGTCGGGACAAAGAGGGGCACGTAAGGTCTGATCTGAACCATGACTCAAATACCGTCGGCTCGGAAATGCTTCAGTAACAAGAGTGCCGACTTGACACGCTCAGTTTCTCTGGCAAGACTCCCTTTCTAATTTGGAAGTACGTGTTGGATAACAATGCGGCGCATACCCGTGACATGACTCCGCCGTCTAAATATGTCGTAGCAGACGAAATGATACAAAACATTAAATCCATCGAATGATGTGTCATTTGTTGATACCAGGCCCGAACAAAGTTCCAATAGAACTTGTATCCATTCTCAAGGACACCAAAATGCTCTTTCTTGTTCTCTCTGGGATACTGTACTGCTGAGTCGAAGCTGAAAAGATGGCGCACATCGAAACTGTCGTATATCAATTTCAGTATCTGGATGTGAATCATGGACTGAAGCTCCAAAGGCAGCTTGCAAACTCTGCCGCATGACTGCAGTAGCCAAAGGGCCATCTAGCGGGCACTGAACTCGGCCACTGGCGATGCTGTAAGTGCGCGACACTGAGAGAAGAAAGATAGTGGCTATGAAGGAGAGAAGGTGAGAGTAGCGAAGAGGCGAAGGTGGGGCTGTTTGCTATTTGGAAACAACGGCGCTCGACCTTGCAGCTCCGTTTGCACCTTCCTCTTAGCAAGGACCCCAAGGCGCCTTTCCGATGAAAGCACTTTGGAGGGCCTCAGCAAACTGTAAACTGTGACGAAGTGGCCAAAGAGGATAAAGCGAATAATTAGCTGAAGCAGTTCACATCAGTCGTACTCCACAGCGGCAAGGAATGACATAAATCATACGCAAACTCGTTATCATTTCAATTTCAACGCACGAAAGAGACAAACATCTACAAATCATCCCTCAGTATGTGGTTATTATTACCCATCCGAAACAAAACCACAGAAAGGACCAAAAGATTTTTACGTCTTCAGATGACGAAAATGGGAACAACTTGAGGGAATTATCAAACGGCGTGCAATCTTTAACCTGTGTGTGGAACGCCCAGAACAAACAAGCAAATAAATAGACAAGCAGTGACGGGTGAAAAGTGGAGAGTGACAATTGAAAAGCCAATAAGCCATGAAGAACATATTGCCTGAACCTTTCCATCTATCAAGAGCAAATAACCACTGACGACAAGAACTGCGGTCTGTAGGGGAGCCGACCAAAGGAAAGGGCTACGGCAGGACATTGCGGTTCGCCCACATGCAATGCGAGAGTGAAAGCCTAATGTTGCTGAACAGCAAGCATAAGTCAGACAAAAGTACTCAAGAACTTCCATATCAAAGCGTAAAACACTCAAACAAGAAGAAGAGCAAGTGCTGCAAAAACACATCCTACCAGTCATCAGTTAGTCAATGCGTAGAAACACAAGCCAACAATTAACCCACTCTAATTTCCGCAAGCACGGCACGGATATGGCGCATTGTGCGCATGGCAAAACCCATAAGCATTGTACGCACTCGGATACGCATATGCAATCGGCACCTGATACTGCGGCGCCTTGAGCGCTGGGCCGGGCGTGGAAAATGGTGACGGCAAATGCGCGCCAGACCGCATTTGTCCCAGCATACGTTGATGGTGATTCATGACCGTGGTGATAGACGTTCCGTATGCGACAAGCATGCCTTCAAGGTCGTCTGGCTGGACGTCTGAGGCGCGGAGGTGGAAGGCGTTGCTGGCTTCTTGGTTAAGGCTGCGCAAGTTGACGAGTTGGGAAACTGCTTCTCGGCGGCGCGCGGTGAGGTGGGCATTTCGTTGCTCCAGGGCTTCGATCCGGGCGAGAAGTGTGTGGATGTTTTCATTGCAGTCTTTGATAATTGCGTCTTTCATGTCGATGGTGTGCTCGAGGTTGGCAAAGCGCTCTTGTAGTTGCCTCTGGGACTCCTGGAGTGTTTTGAGTTGCACGGTGAAGCCCATGGGAATGAGTGCTGCGGGCGGCGAAGCAGGTACTCCCATCATGAGTGTTGTCTCTGTTTACTACAGAGGTACCTAAAGTTAGAAGTAAAGAAATTGATAGGTGATCGCGCATAACAATGGTGAACATACTCGTTGGACGATGGACGGCTAGTAGAGAGACGGGTTGGAAAAGCCTAGTGGTTTAGAGAGGGTCGGAGGTGTCGAGAGAGCAAACATTTGTGGCTTCTGGATGTTTATAACGCGCAAAGTATGTAAGCGCGTAAACATGGTTACGGCCAGTAGGCCAAGTCCCAAAATGGAGTAGTCTTTGCGTGAAAGGTGAAAGATAGTACACTTCACCTAGATGATAACAACTGTATCAACTCAAATCACTCCAGGTATGAGCCACCGACGGATCGAAGATATTCAACTCGAAATACTTACTACGTCTTATGGCTAGTCTTCACTTCAATATCGTCCTAATATTGTGGTGTAGCTTTTTCCTATGTACTCGCAATTAGAATCCCGCCTCCTCGCTGTCTAGCCTAATGAATGCAAACGTGTCTCCACCACCGTTCTGCAGATTGGTTCAAATCCAAACTGTTCCCTCATCAGTGCCATTCAGCACGATTAACGCAATCCTCCAACGGCTGGCCATTCTGCGCAGCCCTGTCCTCTGCTTGCATCTTGAACCCCGGATTGTCTTCCAGCCACTTGTTTATCCCAATCTCTACACTGTCTTGAAGCATTTTAATGTCATTCATCTCAGCTTGTGTCATACCTCCATCTTGCTTTTGTCCACTGTTCCCGTTCCAGTATGGGGAGCCTAGTTTGACAGCACAATCGAAATGCCTTTGCGCGGCGAAGTAATCCTTTGTGCCGAGCATACCCCGGCCCTCCCAGTACTGACACCGAGACTGTAGAGCTTTATTCTTCAACTCTGTAGCATGCTCATTTGCCTTTTTCGCTTGCTCGTACATCTCCGAATAAAAGTCTTCACGAGGATCCTTTCGGTCAGCCTTGGTTGGGTCTGGACGGGCCACAGACGCGAGAGATTGAAGAACTTGACAACGTAGGAGCAGCGCACGTGCCAGGAGCATTTGCATCCGCCCCACGGTCACAGACATGTCATTCTTTGCCGAAAGTACACCATTGGATTCGCTCTCAGACGTGACTGGCTTGTCCTGGAGGGTTGAGTTACGCGATGAGGCGACTGCGGAAATGAAATTCTTCCATGCTATATATCTATAGTCTTCATGGGAAGGGCGTAACGATGAAGCCGTCGATGTAGCTGAACTGCATGTTGGCGCTGGTGAGGGCATGACAAGTTGAGGCTGGAATTCCCTGGACGGATCCGCGAACAGACCAAAAGCATGTTGGAAGGCGGAGACGGTTGGAGTGGCGACATCTGGCTGCTCAAAAGTGTGGCTAATACTACGACTCGATGAGCCTGATGAATGGGTTAGCGGAGGAACAGAACATTGTTCGACGGACCTATCTGTTTGGCTGTCGTTCTCTGGACTTTCGGCTGACATGATGGATGAGTTTTTGGGGGTACCTAAGCTATACAGAGATCACTTCGAGATTTGGATATGCGGGTGAGAAGCTGTTTATACGGGTTGCTGATAATAGAGCACACCATATTATACAATGTAGCAACAACAAACGACAAAGAAACGCGACTACAGATAAAGGTTCAAACTATGAGCAGTGTATTGGAACAAAGACTATAAGGGTTGTCCGGCCGTGTCATTTTCTATGACACCCTTGAATTCCTGAGAACCAAGTCTCCAATGAATAATCACTTTTCAGCAGCCATGATAGCATTGTGTAGCACAGAATACAAGTGAGATTTCAGTTGCCGTTCCCGTGGGATGCGCTCCGACCTGGGGCCCAACGATGCGGTAAGGATAGATGTCTAGTTTTTGACAGGGCTCGGAGCCGGACTTGTGTGTTGTTACGATGGCGCTTTTTCTGTTCATTATGTCAGTAGGACACTTCGCTAGTCTGCGGTCGCTCACATCGAGGTCATCATGCTCCAGTTGGGCTAGCAGCCCCTCTGCGACCATCCTATGTTCTTCGAACCCCGACCGGCGATCTGGATGGCGTGACGCTTCCAGTTCCTCATCACACGAAAGGCGGTATTCGCTAGCCTTCGTATAGAGCGACTCCGTCTCGCTGACGGCAGCGAAGGCATCGCGGGCCTGGTCGAGCATGCGCAATTCGTAGTAACAGAGGCCTTGCTGGTATCGAATGCGGGAAACAAAGGATTCGAGATCCGAGAGATGGTCACATAAAGCAAGGGCTTCGCTGCAAGCTGCGAGGGCATTGTACAGCTCCTCTGGGTTTGCTGCTCTGAGAATTAAGCTTTTGAGCAAGAGGCCTTCCAAGCGAGTTGTCATCGGGAGCGAGCCGCGCAGCAGAACGTCAATTCCAGCGAGGGCACTGCCGTAGTTGCGCTGGCTTATATATTCTTGCACTTGCTGAAAGCACGAATTTCCGGCTGACTGCTGCTGTAATTCAACATTGCGCTTATCCGGTGAGAAAATGGTAGCCGTGTCATATAGGTTCTCTGTCTGTTCATTTTGAGTGCTGTCTTCCGTACTAGTCGAACTCTTTTGACTACCCAGCGAGCTCACAGGCGTACGATGATGGTGACCTCTTTCGTTCTCCAGCTCAGCTTGAGTGGCGAAGCAGATATCCTGAAGCTCACGCAGTCGAGCCGATTGACTTGCAAAGGCAGCCTTGTACTCGTGAGCCACTGTTCTCCAGGTATCGCGATCTTGCTTGAGCTCGCGAATGGCACCCTCGATTTGAGTTGTGTATTCCCTGGCGAGGGAAGGCATGATTTTAGCAATGTGTAGATGAATGCGCAGATGATTTCAAGTTGTTGAAAGTGACAATAGCCAAGGTGAGGCTTTCGGGATCTCAATATGGTGGCGTCACTGCGGTCGTTGGAAGGAAGGCGCCAACGATGACATTGGGTAACCGCAACTCCAACTCAATCCAAGGGGGAAGGTGTGCACCGGTTCAGATATTGAATCCTCCATGCTTAGCAGCTTCAACAAATCTCCACAGCCCGGCTTCTTCTGCTGCCTCCTTGACTGAAGACACCTCCTTCAGGTCGACTGGGCGATTGATATCCTCGTATCTGACGGTCTTCTTCGTCCCACTAGACGCCTTGACACCACCTGGCTCGATGATTTCTTCTTCATGCTTTGATCCACGGCGCTCTTTACCAACATGTGCGCGGGGAAAATACTGCTCCATGATGTGCACCATGAGGTCTTTTGAAACATTTGCGGCTAACCATTTCATAATCTCTTTGCCCTCGTCTTCTTTACCCGGCATGACTAGATGTCTCACAAGCACACCTGACTTTGCAATTCCATCTGCTGTGAAGCACAAATCGCCCACCTGTTTATGCATCGCCTTGATGCTCTCCATCGCAGTCGTTGTGTAGTTATCTGCCTTCAGCAGCCTCTTGCTCGTCTTATCGCTCCAAACTTTGAAGTCGGGGAGATATATGTCAATCAGTCCATCCAGCAGCTCCAAGCTCTCCAGCGAGTCAAACGATGAGGTATTGTATATGATGGGTATTCGTAGGCCGAGTTCGCGTGCATGTAGGATCGAGAGCACGACTTGCGGTACGACGTGTTCGGGTGTTACGAGATTGATGTTATGGCAGCAGCCGACTTCTTGTAACTTCATATACCATTCCGCAAGCTCTTCGGGGGTCAGGTCGAAGCCGTTACGCTGGTGGGCGATATCGTGGTTCTGGCAGAACACGCAACGTAGATTGCAACCGGAGAAGAAGACGCTGCCGGAGCCATTGTGTCCTTGAAAGCAGGGCTCTGATTTTGTCTCAGTTATCTTTTGCGAAACTATTGAATCCCGCGGGGTAAAGGGAGAGATGTTTGCAGTACAGACCTTCTCCAAAATGCGGCGCAATGGTGTTGACCTTGACTGTCTCCGCCCCGATCAAGCAAACGCCTGTCTTCTCATAGCGATTGACTCCGCATAGTCTCGGACAGAGATTGCATTCGCGTAGGTGTGCATACGCTAGAGAGCGCTTCTTTGCCGCGTCTACGGAAGAGATCAAGTGGTATCGTGGAATGTAGTCGTCCAGAAGCCAGGGCGGCGCTAGGTGAAGGTTGCGACGCGTGCATACGAACGGCCGCGGCGTGCGAGGGCGACGCCTCAGAGCGTTTCGGATGTGAGAGACAAGCACCATGCTGTGAGGCAGAGAATTAGTGGGGACATTTGAGAGTTGTAGTTAGTTCTGAGAATTTGGAGGATAAAACATGCTGGTCGATGACGCACATTGGTTGCCGAGGCTCAGAAGCTACGCGCCAATGATTAGTTACCATTTCCCAGTTACTACCATTTCTCACCCAAGGTTTCTAAGACCGTCTAGATAATTGCGATATCGATTTAGCCAGCAAAGCTGATCAAACTGGCATCACGCAGACCTTCGGGGGGTAACCATCCTCCTTGAAGTATGATCAAATGAAGTACAAGCAGTGGCAAGCCCCCGATAAACTAGCGGAAAATCCAAAATGGAATGGCATATATTGAATCAATACTCTTGGTTCCTAACTGTTTTCTCAAGACAACGAGGTCAAACTGCTAAGTTGAAAGTTTAACAAACAAAGCTATCATAGATGCGCTGGTCCCCAAGAGCGTTGGCTGGTTACGCCTGTTCTATCTCCTATCATCGAAATCTACCCTGTGCCAAACTTTCCATGGATTATCGTAGCTTGTTACAGATAGATGATCGATAAAGTAGTACGAACAATCCAGTAAGGGAATAACAATAGCATCGAAAATATGGAGTATGAGTTACACAACAAGAGACAGACGAATACCTAGGGCGCGTGTATATAACCTGTCTATCACGCGTATACCGCCCCTGGGGCCTTTAAACATCTTTCGTACGGATCGAAATAGTCTAGAGATATCCATCCGCCAACATGTGTTCACTTGCATTTATATCCTTCCTCTTCGGCCTATGTACCCTCGCCGACCGAATCAGCAGAAACTTCCCCCACCTAATCATCCCCATTAGCAGCACAGAACCATACCGGGTCTTCGGGACCAAACACGAAGGCAAAATCACCAAAACAGTATGTATTTGAAAAAAACAAGTATGATATTCCATAGGAAAAAGCTCAAACAGCCCAGGAATACACCGAAATCTCCTTCGACATTCCTTCCAACGCCGCATCCCTCTGCACCCTAAACTTCATGCTCAATCAAGATCCCTCTCGCGACTCCCCCTGGAAACTCTGGGGAACACCTCCCTACACCTTCAATATTTCCAGTCTGCCATCCTCGCTGAACAAAGACACTGAGTCTTGGAAACACAGATCTGAGCCTTCGGGTTGGGTTGCCACAGTCGAAGTGTTTCAAAACGGAGAAACAAAGCTGGCTGGGGAGCCGTTCCCTTGTGCGAAGGGGCAGACAGCGCAGTTTTTGTTGCATCCGGCGAGTGAGGAGAGGGAGTTTGGGTTGACATGGTTTGAATTGGATTATCCGGAGGGGCCGCACGGGATTGTGTATGACATGTTTACGTGAAGATGAACTGGTATGCAAATGAGGGTCCTGTTTGGTTGGAAAGTAGGATTGGTTCTAATCATGCGTGGAAGGAGTTCAGTCGGAGGGGCGCTGGAACTGGGTGGCATTTTTCTGTGCCACTGTCTTTGTTCTCTAGTTTTTAGCGGTTGAAATTCAAGGAGTCGCCCGCGTTCAGACTTTTCTGAATAGCTAACGTTTTGGATGATTCTCAGGCCCGTTGTAATTTCCGCTTTCTGTATATCTCCTTCACACATAGACCTTCAGTTCCAGTGCTCATACCTTCAACTAAACATATATTACACTTATGACCTCGAATATGGTGATCATGTCATGTACTATTGTTAGCATTGTCTATCGTAAAAATATTTTTCCTTTGTTCCAACGCTGACTGGGGACATTGTTAGCTTAGTGTCTACATCAATGACCTTGGTTGTTAAGAAATAATTTGAATAGAAAGAAATTCCATTGTCATATGATATTTTGAGAATACCGATAGTTATGATAAAACAATGTTTAACAAGAACATACCCCAAAACATAACTTGAAAAATCCGGGCAAATCCGAGCAAAGGAGAACAATGCAGAAAGAAGGGTAATAGACAGTACAGAAATCAGAAGTAGATAAGGACCGCAACTGTTATGTTCTCCGGTAAAACAACGCTACCACCTCTTAAAAACACTGCCGTCTCTATTCATCATCAATTTCGAGAGTCTCACAGGTCCTGGGTTCAAGGTTCCTACTCATCCGCATTGCCAAAGTTACTAGAACCGTCCGTCATCATGATTGGCGAGAGAAGCTATCTTCGCTGATAACTCTTTTGATTCCATACTAGAATTCTATTTGACCAGGAACTCATGGCGATCTGTCAATGATGCTACCCACGCCTTGGCATTTGCCTCAACCTCAGCGGCTAATGTACATGTTTGCTATCCCAGGTTTCCGAATGTCTCAAATTGCAAAATCCCCCATTATTAAACTCTAAAACTCGCAGATCTCAAGAGTCTCTAGTCCTCATATTACTAGATTTTTGGTTTCCAGTTTCCAATATCCCAAATTCCCAAGTATCCATTGCCCACAGCCCATATATCCATTCATCAATGTCTGACACGATGGTGGCCTAGCCTACAGCATCTGAGATGTTCGCGGAAACCTGCTGCTGAATTGCACGCATCATTCTCTCCCCACCGATATCCATAGGACGTTTCCGTAGCTCTGGAATACCGCTTTCCTCCGGACTCAGAATTAGCTGTTCGTGCCACGAGCATCGTTTCAGGTCCCCCAGTTCATAGTCAATGATACGGTAAAGACTTTCGTTATATTGTCGCTGTTTCGACAGCTAAAATGCTTTTGATACTTTTCTTTCAGCTGCGCAGTTCTATGTTTGATAAGCACATTGGCGGCTGTGCGATTGAGATAATCCTAGTAAACCTGAGCATTACCGTCATCAGTTGCCCACGACCCTTGGGGAGTTGGTACAAGATGTTTCCTCGCATGACCTGTAAACGATTCTATCACGCTAATATCTCTTGATTGTTGGAAAAGGATGATCTGGGATTTGGTCGATAGCGTTAAATATTGCTAGTGCGTCTACACCCTCCTGTGACAACAATAGCATACATCTCGCATATGAAATTGGGGATATATCCACATCAATATGTGACAGAATAAGAATAATTCCATTCTCTGATCCCTGGCAAGTGGAACCGAAACCCATAAAGATATGAATCGGTTGGCTTATATGCATATCATTATGTTGGCCGACGACTAAGTTATAGGTAATCAGTGTCGTCTAGATGCACGGCCCTTATTTCGGATGCAAGGCGATCTCTGATGTCGGTGTCACCGCCCAAACCAATCATTATACCTTAGTTGTCAGAACCATATGCAGTCTGATGCGAGATACTCACCCGGCAGGTCAACAATCTTCAGGCCATGATTCAAAACCTTTGCATCTACCTGGACCTCTGTTTCACCAACAAGCCAAACACGCGAATCTTTAGCGTCTTCGTCTATATAACGTTTCATATCGAATGGAAGTCGATAACATCTTGAGAATTTCTGAATGATATTTGGGAGGTCCTTAACGTGGGCTTTTTGATTGCTTGACTGATCCATTCCGTGCTGCTCTCGGTGAATGTCCGATTTTCGAGAGCTTCCCTGGTGAGCATTTGATCGACGTCAGTGGGTCCTGCACTTCGACATTCAATGGGACATCGAAGTTGGATGAGAGGCTTCTTCATCCGCTCGAACTTGAATTTTGGGCTTGTTTCATCGTCTGCCTCTTCACGTTCTTCCCCATCCTCTTCTCCTTTTATGAAGTCACCAGTGTCTTCGTAATACCAACTAAGGACCTCGTTGACATGGGTGACCAGTTAATCGATCATCTCCTCTTTCAAGAATTTGATTGTCTCGCTCAAGCTCCCCATTTCAGGCCTTTCGAGGTTAGTATATGTGACAGGGTAAGGTGTACTGACATAGACCGCATCCTGGAGTTTGGCTAGAGAGGGACGATGCAAGAATGCTTCTACTAGTTCAGACTTCCCATCGCCTAGTTCTCTCCACAGCACTACTTTCAATTTTTTGGGTAGAGGTGCACTACGAATGACATTTGCAAGGCGATTTGACTCCCCGAACTCTTCATCATCAGATATTGCATCTTGGGTGGTCTGGATACTGTCTGCAATTTTGAGCGTGCAATATGAGGGGTGGCACGCCATTGATACTCTGGAATCAAGTTGTACTCAGGAATCTCGGTCTGGTTGAGCTCCGAAGGTTCGCTCCAAATTCTGTGGGCGAGTAAACATGGATTTTGTCTAGCGAATCCATCACGAGCGTCGTTGAAATGGCGCTTGGGCGCAGTGATGAGGCTCGTTTGCGTCGGCCTTTTGAGTCAGTTAGCACAAAGATTTAGTTTTATGTTTGGTCATGTCTCACGTTTAGGAATGAATCGAGTAATATCGATCGAGATGTGGAGGCCACGCCTGGATGAGAAGATTGTTGTAGACGTCGAACTTCCTGCCAGTTTGCATCGATATTCTGCTTTTGATATCCAAGACATCAGAGCTCATAGCAAACAAAAGATATTCTAACAGATATTGAAATCCAAACCAAATAGTACGTTGAAATCAACAAACAATCCAGGTTTCCTGTGGGATGTGCAGATTAATAGCACTGTCTGTACATCAAATAGCTGCGTTGGCCTACATTTAGAAAACAAGTGTTGAAGTCACTATATGTATTTAAATTTTCTCGGTACTCTACGGCTAAGTGCTAGATTCACCTACATGAAAGCAAGTATTTGGGCCTTGAAAGGCTTCTTGGCACTGGTTCGTTGAGTGTTGCAAGTGCACACAAAGATTTTCTTGGCTGCAAAGATTTGCATAGGGAAAGGACATGCACACGTTATTTGGCTTCAAATAGCTGAACGGTCGGAGAGAACATAGAGTCCAATGATTGGGTAAGTATAAAGAGCGGTCAGTCTTGAATCTCGGCCTATTGTCTAATCGTTGAGTGCCTGGGCGCGACGTTCACTTCAACGCACTGACAACCGGCGCTGAGCCAATGAGCACCATAGTTGCTTGGTACCTTGAGTCGGCGAGACCGCCAGCGGGTGTGCACCTACCAACAGCTAGGAGCATAAATACCTGGGGTTTTTCCCTCCAACTTCTTCTACGCCGTACCAGCAAGTCCCCTCTCTTCAACCCACCATGGAGCAAGGTTCAACCTCCACTCACGGATCACTGATCAACTCAAGATTTTCGATTATGGATTATACCTCTGAGATCCACAAACCGTGGGCTCTAATTCAAGAGAAAATGGATTCATGGCAACCATATCCAGGCCGTTATGGATTACAACGGGGTGGGCAGAAGCATGCGCTCTGAACGGCTATGCATGCTATTCGGTCTCATAGCTGATTAGGTAGTGTATCAAAAAGAGAAGACGGTCATATTCTGCACCAACCCCTTTGAGCAAATGCTCTTGTCGTGCCTGTTGCGAGTGTCTGGCATCCGAGCCACGCCCATCTTATCCAAAGAGAACACTGCAGAGCGCGACTGGGCTATCCGGGCATTCAACCATGCCATGTGCATGCAGGCTTGTGGCCGCATTGAGCGATTTAGGCAAAACCGGCCATGTTTTGTCACCGAGCTATATGTGCCAGGCATCTTCAACAGCTACACCATCCAAACGGCTATCAATATTGCTCTTGTGGGATGGTTTGCGTTGATGGACCCGGACTCTCTAAGCAATAGCAACTGCAACGGCGACGGCAACGTAGAAGGTGAGGTGGCCTATATGACAACCGACTGCGATACCAGGGAAGGATGGATCGAGTGGGAAGCTGTTTTGACGGAGACCAAGACAATCCAACATTCCACGAGATCAGGGGGGCCACCTGGCAGGGACCGTGGCACCAAGCAGATGATACATTTACAGAGCAGCAGGCGCTTTGGAGCAAACAGTTTCTCAAATCCGTGTTTGTGGAAAGCAAATATGAGTTTGCAATTGATGTCCCAACTCATCAACAAGAACGCGGAAACCGATATCACAGAGCAGTTTGCCCAAGCGTTTCGGAACTCACACGATAACATCGCGCTCTGATCAAAGAGTGCTGAATTTCAACCATAATACCGCAAACAAACCCTCTCCAACCTGGCAAGCAAATGCTAAATATTGCTCTCCCATTTGAGGATGGACCCTGTAGGTCCTTGGCGCTTCACAGGTCGACTCAGAAAAGGCGAAACATCTCACAAACCTGATCCAACAAACTATCTACTTTTTAAATCGGCATATCTATATGACTATACCAAGAACAAAAATATATATACCTCTCAGAATTCGGATCACTTGAAAAGATATACTTTAAAAAGACCTTTGAGCTTTCCCTAAGGTTGCTCATAACAGACCACATTCCGCCGATCAACAGAGTGCAAGTCTAAATAACTATTCCGTCAAAGAGTTGATGCATCAACCAATGTTTTTGAACTGGTTTATCACACCCAATGAGCCTTCCGCCACAGAACACTTTCACAAACACCCGATGGAATTATATCAAACATTCACATTTCACGGGGACGCTTGTAAACGTCAGAGACAAATATATCGCACGTTTTCGACATAATCCTTTATAACCTGGAGACCAGCCAGCCCTTGTGGGGAAGTTGGAGCTTCAGAAGCAGAATCATCACCATCTTACTGTACAGCAACAAGGAGGAAACACTCGAGCCTGCCTAATACTACTGGTCTGAACTTTCGCTACGAGCCAATTCATCGCGGATCGGTTTTTCTCAGTAATCGGGACTTGAGCGACTTTGAAGGAATGACACACGAGTACCGGGCAGTCTGGGCAGAAGTTGCCTACCAAACAATCAATTTCAAGTCATGTTCCCCATTTACGAGTTAGCGACTACACAGGCGACCTAAGGGAGCCAAAACACTCAAGAATTCCTCGAACATAATCGGCAATATCACTTAAGCATGATCCATTCCGTTGCAAGTTCATTTTCTAAACGACGGCATAATGCAAAGGGAACTTAACTATTCCCGCACTTTGTCTCCACACCCTACCTCAATTTCCCCTGAATCCGAACTTGGTCGGGAAGAGCGGGCTTGAACAGCCTTTCATTGAACTATTGCTTGGGTCTTCCTTTCGGAGGAGTAGACGGGCTAATGGATCTGTACAAGCTCTTTGCGAAAGAAAGAAAGAAAGACAAGGCATCATCAAACCTGGTCCTTCTCCCTCACACTGGCAGCTCGGGGCCATCCGCTGCTGCCCCAGGCTCAAAGAAAAGCAAAATGAAAGGCCCCGTAGAGGCTGCTGAGTACACTGAAGACCCTGGCAACCCTCGGGCGACCTGATTTCACAACGGCTGAGTGAACGGGTATGCACACAAACTTATTCAGGAGCCCCAGGACTTCTGTTGAGACATACTGCCCATTCCCTCTATACATCAATGCATAACGAGTTAATGAATGTAGCAAAAGTCTTGCTACATGGTGATGGCTCTTCCGACGCCCCGATGGACTCCAATGACCTTGAATCTGAGTTAGATGTCGCCAACAACCTAATCAAAATAAACGTCGACTGGTGTACGATCTTGACGGCTACCCTCATCCCGTACAAACATTCCGATTTTGCCGGAATGCTGGCCTTCATTCGATCACACGTCGACAACGACGTTGCTTGTTCCCATATCATGGGCGAAGCCTGAGATCCTGACCGAAGACCCTTCGCAGCTCGTCGTTAGCCATATTGTTGACCGCATTACAAAGATGCTCTGCAGTACTCTCACCGTCGATGTAGCGGGAGAGACTCAGCTATCAGAGCAAGAAGAGGGTGAAAGACTTTAGGAGCTCTAACATATTCAAAGAGTTGCTTAAGATGCTCAAGCACGCATTTGCAAAATTTTGAATGAAACGGCGAATTTAGAACATTCACTGGAGGATGGAAAAGCAACGCTCCATCAACGCAACCAAGGATCAAAAGATCCTTGAATTGAGAGCCACCGTGGAGGAGTGAAATTGTACTATCAAGGAGCTAGGTGTCACTATCAAGCATCACGAAGCCCTTTTCAAAAAGCAAGAAGACGACCTGACAGAAATCGAGCGTATGTCCATCAACCGACATCTCAAATACACTGCGATAAAATACACTACAAACGTGTCGCACAAGCGGATTCAAAAGTCTTGCAGCCTGGCAAAGTCGAGCATCTGAGTTGTTGGAGTCTTGTGAGGCATAACTCTAAACGAATTCAAGTTCCTTTTCGCGAACTAGGATTTCATGAGTTTCTTGACTCCCCGAATTGGCTGAACAATTATCCTTCATCTCAAGAACAATATACATCCTCCTTTTCTCTAAACTCAACGTACACGGCCAACCACAAAGGCGACTGAAATTCCCCGGCCGCATCCTTGTGCTTCCGGGCATCGTTGTTGTTCTACTCCATCACTCTTTTGGTACTATTGAACTTGGTCCTATTGAGGGTTTCGGAGACAAAGCTGAGGCAATATTTGGGGGCGTTGCGCTGATACTGAGCATATCAAAATGTTTGGGCGCCGTCGTGACGTACGCATCGGTATACCAATAACCGCACCGCTGAGACTCCTTCCTGAAGTTCATAAATGTTGCCAAAACACACGGACTAGAGACCGCAAGGAGTATGACCAAACAAAAAGAGTGGGAGACAACATGGCCTACTTTAAGCTTGCTCTCGGGGATTTTCCAGGACACCAATCGAAAAATGTACCACCTCGTATGTGACGAATTGGATTAATAACCATCACGGTGTCAGCTACAAGCATATCAAGAACAAACATGTCATTCGCATTAGCGATACACTCGATCATCACGCATTGGGGCTCACTGTTCAAATTCCTCCTGGCGCTGGAATCCGTGCTGCAGGCCGCACCAAGATCGTTGGATGTACGTATCAATACGTAGCGGACTGGACTGAAGGATCCCCAATAATTCATAGTTGAGCATGTATTGTCGCACAAATAGAATGATACGTAATTTTCTTTTGATCTATACATAGCAATAAAACTGGGTGACACACTCACTCTGAATGAATACAGTTGCAAGTGCACAGCGAGTTTTATCAACAGAGGCAACAAAAAATACAATGCATTAACTCAACACCAAACAAACCCGCCAAAAGACAAACAAACATCATCTTCACAGCATCAAAACAAAAACCTCATGCACCCTCCAGCTAGCAAACCTCTCAAATAATATTTTCTTTGTTAATCACTTTATCCACTAAACACTCCTATGTACCCCTCAAACTCACTTCCTCTGTATATCCACAGTCTACAATGAATATTCCCCTATGCCTGACCCATATTCGAACTTCACCGTCAAGCCTACTTAGTACGCAGCGAAAATGATAAACCCGAAGAATCGGTACCATTCGCTCTCCGCCGAACCAATCACTCCCAAGACCATCATAAAAGCTTCCAAGGGCACGGAATCAAAAAAGGTGTGTGCGTCTCATAAACGGCCCGCATCCGCATGTGTCCGGGTAAAGTTAAAAAACGAGCCAAAGCCAAAACCCCAATACCTGGCAATCGAATCGAATCGAATCGAACCGCACCGGCATTGCGCCTTATTACCCGCATGACGTGCCGAAAACGAAAAGAAGCTTATTTTGTCTGCATATTGTCGCTTCTCGAAACCAGTTCTTTTGGACCTGTAAAGGTAGTTTTGAATTCATGAGCCTCTTGCGGAAGCTCCGGAATATCTAATAGGTGGTCCGCGTGCTTGGAATTGATGCTTGAGGGGCTCGTACCGCGTGTTGGGATTGCGGGCAAAGTTTAAAATATTGTGTGCGTGGTGAGTAGTGCGGTATTTGGGAACGGGGTTCCAAAGGAGTGTTCGGACTACTGCGTGTCATAATTGGAGTGGTAAGTGTGTGAGGCTCATTGGGCATTCCGACGAATCATGTTTGTCGGCGTGGTGTAGGGCAGAAGACGCTGTCTGGTTTGTTGATTTGTGGAGCGTTGCCCGAATAGGAAATGTTTTCTAGTGCGAAAATCGATCGGCGGTGTATCATGTCAGCAACGGTCCATTTGTAATATGTGGATAGTAACATAGAGGGAATGGAATGTGTAGTACATGTGGAGTCTGAGGGTATAAAAGAGACTGGAATGCAAGATGGCAGATTGTTTTCATCGCACAGTTGATCTATTCAGCTACAGTTTGTGCACACCATTGAGCATTCCTCTCTCCATCCTTCAACTACGAACCCTACATATATCGAAGTCGCAATGGCAACACACTCCGCTGTGGCAACAGTAGGCGTAAGACAGCCCTTGGGAATCATTCAAGTTCCAACCGTCAAGCCAACAGGAGAGCAAGTCCGCGTCCGCGTAGAATGGACCGCCTCAACGCCACTCGACCTCCACCAAAACGACGGCGGTCTACTCGTCAAACATCCCCAGGTTCTCGGAGACGGAACGGCAGGTACAGTCGTAGAAGTTGGACCTGATGCCAAAAGATTGAATGTCGGTGATAAAGTGTTTGGATTCACGTGGCGCAATCAGATGGAGAAGGCGCATCAGGAATTTTGTACGGCGGAGGAGTGGTTGTTTGGGAAGGTGAGCACGATCCTCTGCACGACTACAGCAGAAGGCCAATAAAAAGAAATATCTTTTTACTAATAGTAAAAACAGTTACCAGAAGGCTTCACGCTCGCCGAAGCAGTCACACTTCCAAACAACTTCGTCACTGTCTTCAACGCCGCCACCGTAGATCTAGGCATGGAGCTTCCCTGGCCTAAGCCAGATGGATACACGCCCAAAGAAGTAAACACGCCGATCTTAATCTGGGGCGGTTCGTCTTCCGTGGGGCAATTCGCGATTCAAATCCTACGATACTATGAATACAAGAATATCCTAGTGACGGCATCGAAAAAACATCACACAAAACTACAGTCACTAGGCGCAACAAAGCTATTCGATTACAACGATCCAGATGTGGTCAAGTCTATCCTAGCTGCTGGGGAGCCTGCTGATGGAGGGATCCCACTCATCCTTGATTGCATTGGAAGCAAGTACGGAAGCATCGAACCTATTTCCAAGGTCGCACAATCGGGTGCTAAAGTTGCCATTCTACTTCCCGTCATTGTGAAAGATGCTACAGAGACAGAAGCCCCAGAATACGAAATGGACGTCACAAAGTCTGCAGACTGGAAAAGCGGTGTGGAGCCCCGCGGTGTAAGAACACATTTCTACCTAAATGTAAGTGCTTTCTTCGTCACTGGAGTCAATCATTGCGTCTTTGCGCAAAGGCTGATGTATTTTGTCGCTTAGAACGAATTCTTCAAGTACCACTTGCAGCCAGAAATTATGCCTACCATGTTGAAAGAGGGCATCGTAGAGCCACAAAGACAGAAGATTGTCGAGGGCGAGACCTTGCTGGAGAGGGCACAGAAGGCAATGGACATGCTCAGACGGAAGGAGGCAAGCATGGAAAGGCTTGTGTGGAGGGTATCCGATACCGCTTAGTTAGGATAGATGGCTTTTTCTTGCATACACTTGGATAGCGGCATTGTAGCGGAATCAGGGAAATTCAACGGTCTTTACAACATACTGTGCATTTGTTGGTGGAAATTCTGGGGCCGGGGACTGTGATTGTATCTGCGTAGTTTGTGCTGATATGTACACGCCCAGATTCTCCCGCAACATCCAGGAATTCACAACTGGTTTTGACTAGGCTAGAGGCGACGCGTAGAAAGGCCAAGCCATTTATATATTGGGCTGCATAGTGAATGCACTGCAAGTGTGTACCCCGCATTTTTCCAGTCGGAATGCACGATGTTTCCGGTACAGCTGACGACATCGGGAGTGGATACCACGATGCCACGCGATCATTCCTCCAGATCGACTGTCGCACATATTGACACCTCGGAGAAAATCAGAACCATCTGGAAAATCCTCTTCTTTCCTTCCACCATCCGCTCAGCTGCTCCCGCATTACGGCATGCTTCGTCAAGGCGGGGGCCCCTTGGCGAAAAAGTTGCGTCGAACAGCAAACGCATTGAAGGCAAGTCTCGAGAATCCATTTTCCGAAGTGATGCCTTGAAATTACGCATGAGCGACGGTCGTACAAGGAAGGAATAGCGGAATCGCTGAGTAGCTAGGCTTTGGGCATGTTTCCCGGTGACTGGCTGGAGGGGTGCCACCGCATATGTACCATAGAAAAAAACCATCAGCCCTACAGAAAAAAAGACCAGCCCTCGGTAATTGAGAACCAAAACACGCGGTCTAGATGAACAAGTTTCTTGCATGTTACGCACGCCACCAAAATATCATGCACGGGCTAGATCGATGAGAGCACCACCACGAAATGAGCATTCTCCTCCTTCCGAGAATAGCTCGCGTTCCGCGGCCCCTTCCGATGCGGGCCTGTGGGCTGTGGGTTGTGGGTTGTTAGGAGATTAGTCCCATTTTGGAGCTATTGGATGTGTCCACTCTGAATCAACTTGCTACGCCCCAAGGGGTTTTTGGGCAGGGTTAGGGCTACAAGAGGAAATGTCCACGTGTGAATCACAGATGAAAGGAACAACAAGGCCTGGTGGAAGCGAACTGGGACGTCTCGTAGAATAAGAACCGGGTGATCGTTCGTGGGGACGCGGAAATAATGTTACGTATGTACGTACAACAGTGCGTAATTGTTTCTTTTGGGAATGCCTACCAGGAATTGGATCGAGAGATGACTGGAATGTGGTAAGAGCAGTTTAATTACCTACACTTTTCCTCGTGGCTTACAGCGACAAGACAGCGGGTAAGGCCTGCGCCCGCTGCCAAGTTGCCAGGGTGTATAAAGATTGCCCGACATGTGACCGCGTTGTGGAGCATCTTACTTCCACGAACGGGAGCGTGTGGTGGTCAATTAAACCAACAGCTGACGATGGATGCTATAGGGAAGCAAGGCAATAGGGTAATGGCATAAATATCGAGAACAATCAATAAGTGCGGTGGATGGATAGATAGATACAGCTCAGTGTCAATGATAGAGTTTTGTTCCTGTTCATCACACGAAGATCTTAGCAGAATCCACCGAGCTCTGACACGGCAGCCTTTCGATCTGTGACACAGCTTCGCGAACACTGTCTTAACTCAGGTGTGATCCGGGGATAGGGGGCCCGCCGTTTCAAGTGAGGCCTGCGCCGACCCTAGCTCAACCATCGCAACACCGCAACCGCAGCCCCGGAAAAGAAAGCTAGCCTAGCCAGACTTTCTGCCCGGTTCACAAGACAGGCACACGCAATTCTCCCGCGGCCTATGTATCAGCAATCTACTGCTTCTGGCTCACGCTCAGCTTTTGGTGCCTTTTGCTTTCGTTGTCCCCTCAGGACATGACCACACTCTCTTTCCTCGCTGCCTAAGTGCGAGTGTGCGAGGTCCATCATGTTCATTCGGCGGGCAGACGACGACGACGACGACCCATACATCAATTATGTCTCGCCAGAGACTGAAGTCAACATAGGGCTCTGGACGCTCTTTGCTGGAGCGGCGGTGCTGCTTTTCTTGCGACTCTGGGTCAAGCTCACCCGTCGCCACGGGCTTTGGTACGACGACTACATTCTGATAGCTTCATGGGTATGCGCTCCCTTTTGCTTTTGCCATGGTTCATGAACGACAGGACGACGACAGGACGACAGCTTTTGTTTTTCGCTAACCTATGCATTCTTAAAACAGATTGTATTACTACTCAACAATGCGCTCATCTCCCATCAGTATGCGACTGGCTATGTACCCATGGTCAAACCGCAGAAATGGGACGACAGAATGCATATTCTCATCAACATTTCATCCTGCGGCACCCTGATAGGCCAGGCATGGACCAAGACTGCCTTTGGGGTGACGCTTTTGCGCATGACGAACCGTTGGCAGCAATGGGTGCTGTGGTTCTGCATCGCAACCATGAATGCGTATATGATCGCCAAAGTCTTCTTGCAGTGGGGCAAGCTATGCGATGAGAAGAGCTATGATGTCTATTGGCGACTAGACTTTTGCGTCTCGAAAAAGTTCCGCGACGACTTCAAAGAGGGTGGAAATGGTAAGTCTTGATTCGCCTGCTTGTACGGAGTACTGGCCCACAAAGCGGTGCCGATTAGCCTTTGTGTACCTACCGCAGAATGCTAACCGTTGAAATCTGTCTAGTCTACAATATCATCATGGACTTTGTCTTCGCCTTGTTCCCGTGGATCATTACGTGGAAGCTGGACATGCGCAGGGCCGAGAAGTTTGCTTTATGCGCTACCCTGAGTCTAGGAATGATGTGAGTCGCACTGCTTGCCGCCCGCGTCCGAGAGAACAAAACAAATCTCGGAGTATTTTGTTGCGCAATGCATGAACGAACTTTTTCTAACGAGGAGCAGTGTCGCAATAGTTTCGGCTATTCGAACCGCTTGGAAGAATGACGGTAACAAGCGCGACCCGTACTATTACTGTAAGTTGCCCTTGCCTTGTCTATATACATGTCGCTATATTGTCCGGGATAGATACTAATGCATGTCGTCATTGTTGTAGGGCGGAATGGAATGTCAAATATCTGGTACGTCTTCTGATACTGTCCACTCAGCATGATGAGGGTCGAACTGTTACTGATCACACGCATAGGTTCTCGTCGGAAGTAGCGGGCACAATCATGGTGCAATGCATCCCAGTGCTGAGGCCATTCATTCGGGACGTCCACACATCACTCACATCGAAGAAGCTATCCTCCACTACTGGTGATGTGGGAGTGAGTCGCACAGTGAGCAATGCCAACAGCAAACACTACAGCGGAGGCTCGAGCATGGGCTTCGACTTCGGTTTCAGCAAGAAGAATTCCGGCGTAATGGAACTGAAGAGCATTCCCGAGGGCAAAGACGAAGAGAACTATATGTACAAAGACGAGCCCGACGAGCGAGACGCGCGGGACGTGCAAAACAGCCGTCTCAGAGTGTCGCTGGGCCGGCCACTTTCGTTTCCGGGATTCAATCGTTCATGAGGGCATTTGCTCGCATTATCCTTCTCTTCTTGCGCATCGCATCATGTCATGAACAAACAAAATGAGGGCATTTGAGGTTAATACGGGATGACGACGCTTGAAGTGCTCGTGCCTCGACCCGCTTGTATTTATATACCACTGCTTATTTTCTCTTTTTTTTTGTCTCTAGATGTCAGGCTTACAGCTACAGTCGTTACGACCAAAGTTTCCTATATATGTCAAATGTACAACTTCATCACACCGGGTTTGTTTGTTCCTTTGTTCCATTCCTTTACCTCCGACTTGCCCTGGGAACATTTGATACGATCCAGCATAAGACTATGCAAGGCCTTTTTGGAATGCACAAACAAGGTGAGAAACGAGTGATGCCGGTAGGCTCTGGACCCGAAAAGGGGAGAATTTCATCAGGTACCATCAGGTACCATCAGGTACCATCACATAGAGTAGACATCAGATAGCGCTGCTACAGCCGTTTGACAGGACGCCGTCTGGTGGGCTTGACATCACGACAACGGGTTTTGCGCGCGCAGACAGAAACGACGCCGGCGACGGCGCGGCCACTGACGCATGTCAGGCTCCTTTAATGTATGACGAGGGCGGTAGGACACAGAGTCAGAAACGCGAGTTTGCTCGATCAAATTTTGCAAGTCGCATAACGGTGGTGACGCCCCCCTCCAAGATGAAACCGCCTACTTGGCCACGAACGTTTCAACCCGGGAGCTCGGCGCTTCGCGCTGACAGGATGGCCTCGCTTACAATCCAAGCACAGGTTAGAACAAGTTGGAACAAGTTAGAGCAAAGTCTGAACAATGAGCACTGAACATGGACAAGCCGCTGCCGTGGAAATAACGTCCTCCTAGTCTGTCAGCTTAGCGTTCCTTCTTCTCTTTTAGTCGCTGCTGCGTCGACTGCCATTGGCGGCTTAATCTATCCAAGCATTGCTTGAAGGCCCACGCTTCGTCTGATATTTCCAACACAGACTGCCGGCCAACACCAGTCTGGACAACCTCGCAGAGAAGCGAGGTATTGAGGCTGGACGGGCGCTAGGATGCCGTTTCGAACGTTTGATGACTTGGCCCACTGAAAATGTCACGATAAGGGCATAGCACGGGATGCGAGGAAACGCCTATATAGCAGAGGGCGAGGTCTCTCACGATGTTTCTTTCGACACTCAAAACAGCCGTTTCCATCTTTCCCTTCAGCTTCTTTGTGCGTTTTCTGGGTCTGAGACCTGTCATTCGTTCTATCAAAACACTCATTCACTTCAATATCACATTCATTCCAACGAAGCTAGGCTTCCGTCACACTCCCTTTACCAAAACCCAAACAAACTCAGACTCGAGATACCAAAGTCACAATGAAGTCCTTTGCTACCATCGCCGCCATTGCTGGCCTCGTCTCCTCTGTCGCCGCCCACGGCTACGTCAAGAGCCCTCCCGCCCGTAAGCCTGGTCAGGCCCAGGCCGCCGCCTGCGGTGACCAAGTCTTCAACCAGCAGAACTCGGACATCTATGGAAACGTCCAGGGCGCCCTCCAGGTCGCCGCCAAGGATCTCTCCAAGTGCAGGATCTGGCAGTGCAAGGGCATGATGCTCGAGGACCAGGACGAGGCCAACACCCAGACCTACACCGCCGGCCAGGTTGTTCCCTTTGAGGTTGAGATTCGTGCTCCCCACGAGGGAACTGCCAACGTTTCCATTGTCAAGACTAGCTCTGACACGGTGATTGGAAGCATCCTCAAGAGCTGGGACGTGTATGCCTCCAACGCCAGGCCCATCACTGAGGACCAGACCAACTTTGAAATCACCATGCCCGATGTCAGCAGCGAGTGCGCCAACCGTGGTGACTGTGTCATCCAGTGGTGGTGGGACGCGGCCTCCATCGACCAGACCTACGAGGCCTGCATTGACTTCACCATGGGCGGTGGCTCTGGTGGCTCTGGCAGCTCCCCTGCCCCATCTGCCTCTGCTCCTGCCGCTACTACTGCTCCTTCTGCCACTGCTTCCCCCGTCGAGCAGGTCGCTACTCCCACCACCTCCGCCGGCGCTGCCCCTACCGGCACCTCTGGCTCAGCTCCTGCTCCCGCCCCTAGCTCAGGCTCTGGCGCTGGCTCTGGTTCCGGCGACTCTTCTCTCCCCGAAGAGTTCACCGTCGCCCAATTCGTCTCCTGGCTGCGCAAGCAAACCAGCACTTCCACCTCCAGCAAAGCCCGCCGCCACGCTCGAGCATTCTAATTTACCCAGGAGACACCCGCACGCACGCACGCATGCATGCATCTATGAATCAAAAACCCGCTGATGTTTGTTTCGGTATGAAGAGCTGGGTTGGGGAGACATGTTAAAAGGCGTTGTTCGTTTCTTGCTTTTAACAAAACGAACAACCTTGCGACATTCGACATATATTCTTTTCTGTTCTAGTGTAGATATACGGCTCTTTTTAAAAGGAATACATATTTGTTTTTATCTTGCTGTGGATGCGTTTTGGCATTCACGGCGGTTCTGTTTTGAGAAGTTCTCGCCTTATATGCAACGTGCTTTGTGCCCTTCTTTGTTCGTGGTGTATTTGTTTCCCGTGTACGGCAGTGTTCGTGTTTGTAGTTAACTTTTCACATGGAAACTCTGTACTGGAATTACCTGCGTGAGATGACGCGACGTGATAAGAAGTCGAAAGTCATCATGTTTGCCTTCCGATCAGCGTCAAGGATGTATATTAAAACTGGTAGTTGTTATTATTAACAGGGGATGTGCGATATTAAACGTGTTTGTCCCACGTTGTGTTATATTATCTTTGCATGAACGTGTTTTGTTTCCGGGCGGGCGGGCGCGTGGCAATGCGAGGCGAGGCGAGGCGAGGCGAGGCGAGCTGGGCGGTTAGCTTTTTTTTTCCCCTCGCTTGCCCTGGGACATTTGTTTTATTATGCATGAATGGAATGGAATGGGTGTCGGAGATGTGTGGCGGGTCTGGGTGGAAGTGAGGTGTGCTTATGGTGGGCGGAATGCGGGTTTATGGAGGGTTCTTGGAAACAAATTGGTGCTTTGATGAGTTACTCTGGTGTTCACATATTATAGTGCATGGTTATTCCTGCGACGAAGTTCGCTTTATGGGAACCGGTATCCTATCTGAAGTCGTACGCGAACAAGCTACATATCAACATTGAACAGTATTTCTCTTCATTGCAAACGTGGGTGTCATAGCCTGAACGCCATGCTATGCAGTAACAAATACAAAGAAAAAAAGCGAGATACAATCAATGTGCTCCCAACCTGCGACCAAAAACCCACGTCGGCCATGATGACGTAAAAAAGAAAAGAAAAGTAAAACAAAAGCACTAAGAAACCCATTAATGACGGTCAAAAACTCGTCCCAAGAAAAAAAACCCAAAAAGAAAGCAAGGCAGAGCATAAAAATGAAACTAAAATCATCCGAGTACTATTGCATACGACTTCGAAATGCTACCCGAGCCAAAAAACCAGATTCAAAGGAGAAAACAGAAAAAAGGGGATCTGGTGAGATTATCTCAAACTTCATGTCATCACTACTCATCTGTTTTCTTCCGCTTTGACGGACCCGCTGGCGACTCTTCTTCATCGTCAGGCGTCCTTGCCCGCTTCTTCCCTGCAGCCTTGCGCTCAAGCGGAGAAAAGATGTCATCCAACTCTGAAACTGATGGCATGCCAATTGGCTCTGGTTGCTCATTTTCAGCCACCCGCTGTTTTTGTTCACGGCTATCCATTCTTTTCTCTATGAATTCGCTTATTTCGGGACGCTCGTCGGGGTTTGAGCGTCCCGGTATGGAGTGAGCAGGCTGCTGGTACGGCTGGAACTGAGAGGGCCTGCTGCTTCCTGGCTGCACATAAGCAGTGGGATACGTGGGGAAATGTTGTGAAGGGGCGCCTGGATACATTGCCTCTTGATAAGATTGCTGTTGCCCACTCGGCTGTGGCGCAAGAAATGCTGGGTCAGCCCAATTCACCGGCTGGAATCGTCCCACAGAATTGAAAGCGGGGCTATTATAACTTACAGAGGACGAAGGAAAGTTCGCATTATGGGGGTAAAGCTGGTTCTCCGTGTCAATAGGTCCATCGAACGAAATATTTCCGTCGACGTTCAGATATGCCGGGCCTGGAATCGGCGGTAGCTGCGGCGCTGTTCCGACTGCGAAGTGATCGGAGCCTCCGCTCAGTGACTCTGCTGCGGAGAAGTTAGGTTTCCGGATGTGTGGTCCAGGAGCAATTAATTCATTGTTCAGTTCGAAGGGTGCATTTTGAAACCGATTAAACATAGTCGGGCTGAAGTCGAACTTCGAGTAGGGAATGCTGGGAACTTTCACAAATCGAGGAGCCCGATCTAAACTGTTCGATGGAGAAGAAGAGTTCCGGGCGCCCCCTTGAGTCGCCCGTTTAGACTGTTCTTGAGTTGCAACTGGAGCTGGAGCTGGAGCCGGAGCTGTAGCAGTAGCTGGTGCTGGTACTGGAGCTGGTGCGGTACCACTCTTGCTCGTCTTCGTCTCCTTCCTCGGTCGTCCACGCTTTGGTGCAGCACCGTCATTATTGTCATCAACGGCCGTCTCTTCCTCTTTCGCTTTTCGAAGCGTCTCCCGAGACTTCTGGATCTGTCTCTTCTTCGTCCGGTTATTGTTCTGGTTATCAACTTTGCTCTTAGTATATGCCAAAGGAGCATTGGCAAGCAGTATCATCTTGAAATCTTCGTACAAAATGTCCCTACAGACCGCTTTCCATTCTGTCAGAGCAGCAATGACATTGTTGATCCGGCTCTGGCAATTCCCATCCCTGTCTGCGTCACAGTTTAAACGAGGCTTTATAGCCCTATTCTCCCTCTCCGGCCCCCGATATCCGTGGGTGCAACGATCTAACACGTATGCACACAGCGAGCGACACGCCGCTTCAACCTCATAGGGATCAACAGCTTCATTGCTCCCAATGGTGAACATGTTTCGCTCGCGGGCAGAAGGATTATCTTTAACATTGTTTTGACTCCATACTGCTTGAACCATCCGAGAGATAATTGTCTCTCGATTTACTTCAGCTGCGGCGATGGTTGGGTCTAAGTCTGGAGCAATCTTGGGTGGCTTTGTAACTCGTCGTCGATAACTCCTTGCGCCTCCACCGCCGTTTCCCCAATGGAGTCTTGGGACGCCACCAGGACCAAATTGATATGGCGGTAGCGGGGCAGTCATTTGATCCTGTGCAGATGGTAGAGCTTGTACAGCTAGCTGATCCTGATTATTCGGATGATCCTGGCTCTGATCAACGTTATTGTTGCCGTGATCGGTGTTGGTGTTGTTGTCGCTGCTAGTACTGCTGCTAGCACTGCTGCTGCTAGTTTTGGTATTGGTATTGTTACTATTGGAAGACATGAGAGTTACCATCTCGTCTCTTTTAATAAAAGCTTCGTTCGCAATTGCTATTTTCCCCTAGCAACTTGAGAGCTTATCGAAAGTTTGGGACTCTTTACCAAACTTCCAAAGCGAAAGGAAAGATGAAGGAGGACGGAGTGTGCCCTTCGCCAAAAGAAGGTGCGTTTTCCGCAAATATATGACGGTTTTCTGTGAGTATAGCAGAGTTGGTCTATAACTGATTGCTTTTCAGTTATTCAGTTGGTTGGATGTGACGGTGGTAGATTGAATGGTAGGTAACGGTACTCACTCGGAGAATGTCGAGGTGATATACCTTCAAGCCGCCAAAATAGTGAAGAATTACCCTCCTCCCGCTTGACGATGTCGCCAAGTTTGTTTGCGGTTTTTTTTTTGTTTTCACCGTCTGGTGGTTGTCTGGCTGGGGTAATGCATACATTGTTAAAAGCAGTTGGCCTTCTGGGGTGAATTGCGTTCCGAGAGTGACGGGTTGGGAGTCATTCCACCTAAAATATTGCATAAGCATATTCATCGAAGTGGAATATAGAAGCCTACCCCTAAGGGGCGATGACGATTTGAGGATCTTCTTGAACCATGCGACATGTTCACCCTGTTTAAATCCTCCCTGAGACATACTTAATTCCTTTCCTGCGAAATGCACAATGGCACATACGGCCTCAAGACACCATAATGCACTGTGAAATATACCGTCCAGCTCAGTAACAGCCTATTTTAGCGTGCCTAAATAGACCGTGAATTTTGAGCATCCCAACTCCTGTACCCTCCACGATGTGTGTTTGTACGGCTATCAAAATGTAAAGGCTGGTGACAGTATTGACGAAAACGTATGCCCATAGTCTCTGGCTGGCGCTTCCATCACTTATATATGCCGAAGCCACTCGGCTGCGATTTCAATGCTGTAATGTGGTGATGAAGGACCGTACTTTCTGACTTCTCCTGTTTAGTTACCAGTTCGATGGTCCTCATCTGCTATTGTCATTAGTAAAATAGAAGATGTATATATAAATAAGTGTAAGATTTGTGTTAAGAATATATTGGGAGCATAGACCATGGGCTAGAGAGAATACTGAGCTAGTGGGAAACAAAAGTTATTCTCAATGATAAAGAGTTCCCGTACAGCAAACCAGGTGAAAAGGAAACAGTCATGTCTTGGTCACAACCAAGCATGTCAATTCCCTATAATAACAAACACCAAAACCATACAATATTTGTACAAACCATATATCGCCAACATCCAGTATTCATAAAGCAAAGTTAAGTAAAGCAACCTAAATCTTAGGTATCGTCATGCTTCCAATAGCAAATAAAAACTTTGTTCTCGAAAAAGAGCACAAAAACAATGATCGGGGACAAGTGAAATAACCGCCATCATTGTACTCCAAAACATGAAAAAAGAAGTGCCGGTATAAACAACACCAGCCGGTGGCGTATCGTGTTACCGTGAGCATCCTACTCCGGCAAGGGCAGTACAATAAATGATGCAGTCCCCAGAAATTGAAAAACAGGTAGATGGTAATACAATAATACAGACTCCTGTAGCACCTTGCTAAAGGACAGGAAAGATACCACAAGGATAAGAATATGTGGTGATAAAAATGAGCCAACAAAGGAACCGAGAGCTATGAGCTTCCTTGGAAATTTGATGACAACCCGGTAAAATCCAGATTACCAGATGGCTCATGGTCGTTGGGCGACTTCTCTAAATCTGCCAACGTGATACCTGCTTCTGGATAATTTTCAAAAAAGTTCGCGCTTCCAGTAGAATTGTATGTTGGAGTATCATTTGCCCAGTTCCATTCCGGTGGGAATAACATGTCATCGAGACTTTTGTTCGAGGATAATGTCGTATCCAAGCTTTCCCCGTAGGCCCAATTGTTCGAAGGCCCTGCCTTATTGAGTTGAATAGCATCGGGTGTAACTGGGGTGGAAAAATGTCCATGAGAGGAGGTAGATGGTGATATAAATGGTGGGTGGGTAGGGAGCGGCATTGAAGCCTCTCTCGGTATGTGCATGGGCAACTGTCCACGAAAGCTCCCAGCTGGCGGCGAAGTTGCGTTCGTCGAATATTGTCCAGATGAGGGATATCTCGTGGCCATACGGTTGTTCGAGATATTATGTTGAGGTGTCATCGTCGGTGCCTTGCCAGTTAATACGGGACTTGGAGTGTATTGCACGGTTTGGTGCATGTTGAGCTGCAGTGAGTGATGTCCATGTAATGGAGACTCGGAGGCGCGCCTATTCGTGGACTCATCTGGGATAGTTCCGAGGTCTGACACCGTTGCAGAGCGATGTCTAGCAACGGATCGCGTGCTTGTTCGTCGTGTCTTGAGTGGTTTTAATGCTGTCTCATCCCCATCTTTTGTACGCCCTCTCTTGCTATTTCCCACACGATTCTGATGTTTCCTGTTCGAATAGGCCTTAGGTGCGTTGACGAACATGCGTATCTGACAAGCTGAGTTCATCACGTCCTCACATATGGTTTTCTCTTCCTCAAGAGCCCGAATGATATTGTTCAATCGGCCAGCGCAGTTGACATCGCGGTCCTCGTCTTCACCTTTGCGATCATCTACTACGTAATCATTGTGGTGCCAACCGCGGAACCCTTCTTTTGCCTGTTCCAATATACAGTCGAGAACTTTGTGGGCATAAGCCTCGACAAGGTCAGGTTGGTAATGAGCACTGTGAACCCAACGCTTCATCGCAATGGAATTCGGGTTGTCTCTCGCTACATCGGCACGGGTCATAGCATTGTATATCCTTGCCACATTGTATTGTCGGTTACTCTCGATTTCGAAAATGGAAGGGTCAGACTCTGGTTCGCGGTATGGCTGCCTAGAAAATCGGGTTTTGGCTTTGCGGTGAGTCCGGGCGCTTTCAGAGTCGTGAAATCGACCGCTGAAAGGCTCATAGCTGCTCTGGTGCACTGCTTGTGATGGACTTCCTATTGACAAACTCGGAAAAGGCTTCATGGAGTCAGCTTATTCACGAGAAACGGACTTTGGGTCTTAAGTATGGTGTTGATATCTAGCGGTGGGGACATGCTCGATTGGGAGGTGAGCCAGGCCACTTACCTCTTCGAGATCTTGGGGACCTGAGCCAGACACTTCAGCGTGATTCTGAGTGCCACGTCGAAAACCATTTTCGCCTTGGATAACTGGATCAAATGCGACATCGGCATACCGTGCGTCATATGAAAAGTCTCGGTCTGCACTAAACCTGACACTTGGGGCGCAGGATTGGTTCAAATCGTTTGTGGGCTCACAATGAGCGGTGTCTGAGCCGTGAAGTAAGTGTGAGGGCTCATAGCTTCGCTGCCTCATATCCGAGGCATTGAAGTATGGGGCCACAGTGTGCGCAATATTGGTTGGTATATTGTTTCGTCCTGGAAGGGAGCTGTGAGGTGGGTTCACATGTTGGTAGCCAGAGTTGTCGCTATAGGTAAAAGTATGCCCATTCATTTGAAACCCCGAGATCGCGCGAGCGGTCTTCTAAATACAATTGCGGGCGATATTGTTTGTGAGACTTGCAGATTCAAAGGGTATCAACTATTCCCTAGATATTTGAAGGCGCGCCAGGGTTGTATTGAGGAAGCGTTGTCTGAATATGATGATATGTTGCTAGGCGTTTTATCACACATTCAGGTTATCTTGAAGAAATAAATATACAGCGGACCGGTGGGCAAAGACCCAGCTTCATGGAGCTCTTGTGATGACTCTTGTTGCCTGTGGCCTGTGACCTCTGACCTGGCAGCGTGTTCGGCGCGTGGGGTACCTAAAAAGGTTTGTGAAGAGTGGTTGGACTGTGTCATGGCTCGTGGATGTAGCCTGGATATGGCGTCAATTTGATTGATGGCAAGTCTACAGATTCAGTTAGTTCTCCTAATGGCAGTCCAGTGTTGTGCGTTCGTGCGCTTACGAAAGGCTGTGCCTGGCTACGCGCGCACTTTCAAGCGCGCCATCAATCCCGCCATTGAGGCATCTGAAAAGACAATTTTTGACGTCGTGGAATGAATTGTTTGGCGTTGACATCAAGGGAGCCCTGTGGTACAGAAAACATGGTGTTGAGGTTAGTTGTGAAATCGAACATGGCAGTGACCACTTCTAAGGATGCAATATCAGGAGAGCGCTTTCCCTCTCGAGTGTTCTGCTTCTTCCACGCCAGCAATAAAAGCAACGTAACTCTCCATAACATCCTTCTCTGGTAACTTCTAATTGCAGGCTTTGTTTCTCAATATATAACCGTAGCTGAAACCAGTGAGAAATAAGGACAACATCAACAATTAAAAGAGTACGAAAACTCTGAAAAACGTAATACCAAACATTCCATCCAGGGCTACCCTAAATTCTTCGAGTATGCTCGAATCTGAATCTTCTTCACTACACACAGTTCACATCAACATTGTCACTTAATGTCTAGATACTACAATGTATGAGGGAGTTAACGTTCCACTCCTCTCCTAGAAGAAAATATGCTCATCCCCAGCACTAGACAAATATAAGCTGAGATATTCAAGTTACACAACAAGCCGCCTTCTCCTAACATGCCACCACTTATATATATATCCATATACTATTCATGCGTTCCAGACTCGCACACCAGTGCTTATATACACTCTCACCTCCAAACCCCCATCGATTGCAATACGCCAGTCCCACAAATAGGCTCAATGAATGCGAAAGCCTCGCAGAAAACTATGCAGAGCCACAAGGATCACTTCGATTCAGACAGTGGAAACTTGATGAGATACATAAGAACTAAATACTACCGTATAGAAAATATATTCATACTTGTATATACATTATAATTTTCACTTTATAAATACCTTAACCACAAGTCAAGTCTGCACTCCAAAAAAATAAAACGAAAAACAACTCATCCTCGAGAATTGAGAATAAATACATCCTCTCTCATTCCGATTTCCAATCTCCCTCCGAATCCCACATCCCCACCTTGCCGCCTCTAACCCTCACAACCCTCCCCACGGAACCAATTCCGCACATTCCGCACCCAACCCTTACCCCCCAGACCTTCCACCTCCCTAGAAAGCGGGGGAAAATACCTAACGCGAGCGGCGATAGGGGGAAACGCGGGGATGGGCCGATAGTGAAGAAGGCGAGAAAATGACGACTGTGAGGTGAGGTGAGGTGTTTAAATAGTGGCGGAAGAAGTGCGGTTTAAACAACTTGCGCCAAACCGACTCTCCCTTTCAGCTGCATGTGCTAAGCTGAGCTGAAATTGTGCAGCGCATTGCAGATAGCGCTTGACGAGGCCGCATTCGTACTTCCTTGTTTCAGTTTTACCAGTTCATTGTGCGAAAGTTTATATTATTATTCCTGCAATCGTTTTTGTACCACAGTTTCAGCTGCGCTTACTGTTACACAAAGCCATTCCTGCAGGACCTCACACAACATGATTTCTATTATCCTCTCCCTCCTCACCACACAACTGCGCGAGCACCCTGTTCGCTCCCTGCTTGCCTTTATAATCGCAGCACCCCTCTTCTACATCACAGTCAACGAATTCTACCGCCGCGCCGCCCGTGTGAAAGGATTCTCTGGTCCTCCAAACTGGCCCCTGGTCGGCAACATCCCAGACATCAAGTACAATGCAGCTGAGACTTATCGAAAATGGTCCAAGATTTACGGCGAAGTGTATCAAATACAGCTAGGCAATGTGCCGGTGCTTGTGGTGAATAGCGCAGAGGCAGCGAGGAAGATATTCGGGCACAATAGTCAAGCATTGAGTAGCCGACCAGTGTTTTGGACGTTTCATAAGGTTGGTTTCGTAGTGGCGATTGATTTTGAGATGAAGTGCAGAAAGCTGATCTAGATGTAGGTCTTGTCGAATACGGCTGGAACAACAATCGGTACTTCACCATTCAATGACTCCTTGAAGCGCCGTAGGAAGGGCGCGGCTTCTGCATTGAACAAGCCCTCGATTGCAACCTACATTGATCACCTCGACATCGAAACCAAAGACTTCGTCAAAGAAGGTTTCGAAAATGGGGATGCCGGAAAAGTCGGTGTAGACCCGATGCCAATGATCCAACGCCTCTCGCTTTCCCTGTCTCTGACGCTCAACTGGGGCACCCGTATGGGCAGTCGCTACGACCCTTTGTTCGACGAGATCACTGAAGTAGAAGAGTCGATTTCAAAGTTCCGCAGCACCACCGGAAACTTGCAAGATTATATCCCGATTCTGAGATTGAATCCGTTTAGCTTTGGAAGCCAAAAGGCAAGGGAAGTGAGAAGTAGAAGAGATGTGTATTTGACGAAGCTGAATCGAGAACTGGATGAGCGTATGGAGAAAGGAACCCACAAGCCGTGTATCCAGGCGAACGTCATTTTGGACAAAGAGGCCGCACTGAACAAGGAGGAACTGACCTCGATCAGTTTGACGATGCTTTCTGGCGGACTAGACACCATCACGACGCTTGTACAATGGAGCGTTGCATTGCTCGCACAAAGGCCGGATATTCAGGAAAAGGCCGTCAGGGAGATTCGCCAGTACTACTCGGAAAAGGAGCCGCTATGCGATGCGTACGACGACCAAAAATGCGAGTACATTGCGGCACTGGTGCGCGAGTGCCTGAGATACTACTGTGTGCTCCGGTTGGCGCTTCCGAGAGCAACGGTCAAAGATGTCATGTATGAGGGCAAATTGATCCCCGCTGGGAGTACAATATACCTCAACGCATGGGCGTGCAACATGGGTAAGTCAACGCCACTCCGAGCAGATGATTTGCATACCTTTCCTCGTCTCGCAGAAGCCTGTCCTATTTCATATGTCACAAGTCTCGTCCATCAGACACTGATCGCTGACTACAAAATCCAGATCCGAAAGTGTGGCACGATCCGGAAGAGTTCCGCCCTGAGCGCTGGCTAGAACAGCCCGACGCGCCGCTCTTCACGTACGGACTTGGCTACCGCATGTGCGCGGGCTCGCTGCTTGCAAACAGAGAGCTGTACCTGACGTACATGCGCATGTTGAACAGCTTTGAGATTCTGCAGGACTCGCAAGTGGAGACGCACCCTGTGAAGGGCAGTTCAGATCCGACGAGCCTGGTGACAATGTGCAATCACTACAAAGTCATTTTTAAGCCCAGGAACGAGGCAGCGTTGCGCGACGCGCTGAGGCAGGCGGATGAGAGGCTGGCTGAGAAGGAGTAACGCGTAATGCTTGTGTTGATGTATATACAGTACTTTGTTTAAATGAGGACGTACAAAAGATTGCGGTAGAACGGCAAAAACCCAGCCCTGGAGCAGCACCAAAGGCACGTGATGGTGTTATGAACGGCAGTTGCAAACGAGGAGTTTGAGACGCCACTTCCGCTCGCTAGAGCAAACCACCAGTATGGCAATGACGACTCACCTTGCAATGGCAAGCACAAACAGGCGCGGACAGTCGCAGTTACAGGCAGTTGCAGGCATTTCTTGCAGGGATGACGCTAGTGGCAAGCGATCGCTAGTGGCTGCACATGGGTCCATGGACCCACCCTCCCAACCAGCCCTCCAGTTACTTAGTTGTCATCAATGTGGAATGCAACACCATGTCCTTTACATGAAATATCTCCTCGTGCGAGGCGCTCTACCCTCTGCTCCGTGTTCATTGCCTCTGCACAGATTTACTCGCTTTCCCTCCTCGCCTGCAGCTCAATCCCTTGCCGAGCCCTCCCTCGAATGCTGAATTAGCTCCCTTGCCGTGCGCGCGCACGCCCACCCGCATCCTCGAACCTTTTTTCTTCGCAGTCCCGTCATGCTGTGAACTGCCCGGATGGTAGCAAGCGGGCCATCTACAAACCGCGGGTGGTTGACTGAGGGTGTGATCTGGGGCAATATGCTGAGCAGGTCGATTCTGCCAGGCGATGAAGAGCTGGGGAAGAAGGACGATGACCACAAGCCTCGCACGAGCGCCGCGCAACTTCCGGGCTGGAGCCTTCTCAACACGCCCCTGCGATGGCGACGAAGACGAATTGTGCTGGCGCTCGTCGGCCTCTATCTACTCTACTTGTTTTCTTACAACATCCCCGGCCTACGCTTCCTTGGTGGAGGGTCACAGTATTCGCTCAATGAGCCGATTGTGCCCATCACAAACGAGGAGTACAATCAAGCATACGAAAAGGAGCCTTCAGGACCTCCACCGGGCTTAAAGGCACCAAAACGCGGTGAGCCTTTCTCACAAACTTACTCTGGCCAGATCAGGTTCTACCGCCTCGCGGCATCACTCCACGGAGCCTCCCACACGAATGGGTACCGCACGACGAATCGCAATGTCCTTTTCGCCGCCTCAAACCTCAAGAGCGCATCCACTCTCCTCCCAATAATATGTGAAATGGCATCATGGAGCAGGAACTGGGTTCATGCGGCGTTCATGGGCAGGGAGGATATACCCATAGAGGATTTGCTTGAGATCAATGGTATTGACAAAACCAAATGCCCCGCAATCTGGCACGATGCTCGCCCGGACTATACAGAATATAGCTCAGATACGCGCGCCGAATCGAGTGTTTCATCAGCCATGGGCCACATATTCAGTTTTCTTCATCCTCAAGTGGCCATCATGGACGACGCATTAGACGAGGATAGCTTCTTCGTGCGAGCTATGCGAGCTAGAACGAAGCTGATTGATATGCCTCTTATCGAAATTCCTAAAGATCGATCAGAGTCCCTGATGTGGTTCACCAGGCTAGATGCTGGGTCGTTGAGGAGCTGGCATCTACCTAGCATGGACATTCTGATACAGGTGCCATCGGGCTCATCCAGTGTCCTACGACTTCTAAAATCGATAAGTGATGCCGATTACAGTGGGTTTAAGCTGCCACGCATCACCATTGAACTCCCCGCAGACACAGACACCTCCGTCAAGCACTATCTTGAGAATTTCAAGTGGCCGCCGAAGAGATATGCTGATTCGTCAAGTGAAAGTCTCATGACAATCCGGCGCAGAATCGCAAATCACCGCTCAACCCAAGAAGACTCAGCAACCCGGTTTTTGGAGTTGTTCTACCCTACAAGTTCTAAGAACTCTCATGCACTACTACTCTCACCACAAGCACAGGTGTCCCCACAATACTTCCACTATCTCAAGTACGCCATTCTAGAGTACAGATATTCCTCTTACGGGGAAGACGATAGTGCCAACGTCATGGGAATAAGTCTTGAACTGCCCTCCTCATTACTAAATGGTGGTTCCAAATTGAACCCCCCGAAAGTCACAGACATGCACACTGCTCGTTACGAAAAACTCTACTCAGATGCGCCAAGTTCGCCGTTCTTATGGCAGGCACCCAATAGTCACGCGACACTCTTCTTCGGAGACAAATGGGCAGGGTTTCACTCCTTCCTCAGTAACCGCATCGCAAGGCGTAGTCAATCTCCCCAAGCACCTGCTCGACGAAAATTGGTGTCGGAGGCTTTGCCTGCGTGGACAGAGTACATGCTTGAGTTCATGAGAGCACGTGGGTACTCGATACACTACCCCGCAACAATAACAACAGAGTCTTTGGTCACGATGCACAATGAGCTTTACCAGGCACCTGAAGAGTTTCGCCCGCATGTCTCCAAGGATTCCAAGGAAGAAGAGCCGCCGAAACTTATCAACGAGCCATTTCTTCGGATAGAAGAACCTGCTCCAGCTCCAGTCAACCCGGAACCGCCCGTCATTCCCCAAGCACGCCCGCTGCACCTCGCCCTTCCTTTTGATGGCGATCTTCCCGAGATACCACATCTCCCTTATCTCCTTTTCGATACCACGATGATCAAGCCTTCCAATGCCTCGACGATTGCTGCGGAGTACGCGGATACGTTCCGTCAAGTAATAGGTGGATGTAAGCTGATCAAGGGCAAGCATAGAAAGATGGAAGCAGGGGAAGCGAGAGACCTGTTTTGCTTCGGGGATGAAGATGAGGATGATTGGGAAGATGACCTGGTGGATTCAAGTGATCCAGAACTCATGGACGAGGAAGACGACACGACTGGCCCTCGGGCATCTACTGTGGCTGTGGAATCCGCACCTGCAACTGCTTCGGCGGAGAAGCCCATGGCGACGCTTCCAGCAGCCGCAGGGTAAGATGAAGAACAGCTGCTGCAAAACAGGCGTCTGGCGATGATATCTTTGTACGTTATGCGTAGGACTTCTATTGAGCAAGAATGAGTCGGCATTTATTGAACACATCTGGTGTTCTGGCGTTGGTTTGGCTGGAACGGCCATGTCGCAACCCGGCGGCTTTCTATGTAGACTCTTCCTCCATTGATTTAGATGGCATTTGAATGAAAATACCACGAATTTCCTTTGGCTCAATCCCCTTCCGGCAATTTTTAAAAAGGGTGGCGCGTGCAGCCCAGTTTCATGACTCGTAACGTCAGTTTTCTAGAAGGGTCACGTGTAGGTCCGTGCGCTATAATCCGCGACTGATCTCAAGGGGCGCCTCGCCTTTTTTTTTCTTCCCTCAAGCTCCCTTCAGAGTCGCAGGCTCAGAGTGCATCTACCCCGGAGTCTGACTCCAACTCCGCGTGTGGCGCGTGTTATTCCATCAGCCATTCCTTTGTTCGAATGCCGTCAAGCCTTTTCTTCTTGCCTCTAGTCTTTTAATACATACGACCCTGTTTTCGACATGCTCGCGCGAGCAGCTCGGCGGAAGCTCCGCAGAGATGCCTTCCAGTCACCCACACATCTATCGGGCCAGCTATGGCAACGCCCAGCACAGATTCGCTGTACTGCCAGTACGAATTCTATCTACACACCTTCCGAAGACTCGAGAAAGCAGCGGATACCGTCGTTACTAGCATCGCGTCATGAAATACGATCTCTTACCACAACCGCTGAACTACAACCCTCTCCATCACAAGCATCCATCAATGGCTTCATGCGGCCTTGGGCACCGCAAGCACATTCTTCAGGTCTTTCCACACTACAACCATGGGACCCCGCCAATCCCCTCGTCCTCCGCGACTCATACCAAGCACCTTTCACCAATTTCAACTATGGAATTGGGGGTGATCCTTCCGAATTGTATCAAAATTTATACGCATGTTTACGAGTCGGCCGGATGGATAGGGCCTTCGCAATCATTCAGCGGCTGACGAGGCTGTATGAGCCGTCAGCTCCTGAGCTAACTGAAGCACATAACGTCTATCTCCAGACGATGTTTGAGCTAGCTCAGCAGGATCCCAAACCGAATTCTTTGACTGAAATCGAGGACTTTTTTGATAATCGAATCGTTCGGCAAGCCATTGAACCCAACGCACAGACATTTGTTACCCTACTCCGAGCCGCAATGAACTTCCTCGAGGAAGACGCACAAGTGAACGCGATCCGCAGATACCTTGCAATGGCACACGAGTACAGTTCAGAAATGGTACAAGAGATCAATTGCGCTCCAGAGTTTTCTGATGAGGAATGGGATTTGTTGCTTCGGCTTCAACCAGACACATTTGAAGAGCCACCACCAATTGAACAAGTACAGGAAATTCAAATCAGTACGCCTGCAGGTCGAAAAAGTCTAATCGAGCATGGTCTACTCCCTAAAACTGTATACTCAATTAAGCCTGTGCCTCAGAAAGGCATGGGCTTGAAAACTCTGAAGAGCGCGCTGACCTCCTTCGATTACGCCGAAGAGGTCCCATATCCCCATGAGATGGAAGGCACTCGAGAGGAAAAGGACCTCGCATACAATCAAGCACGCCAGTTGCGCCTCGAACAAGATTCTCTCAAGGCCGCAATCGCGCGGTGGAAAGCTGAAGACGAAAAACTACAGGAGATGGGCATTCATGGAGTATTGAAAACCAAGAATATTCAAGCGCTCATGTGGAACTGGTATTCTGCACTGCTTCCGCGCGTGCAGGAGGAAATCAAGAAAGTAAAAGAAGTTTTGGCCAATCCTACACCAGAAAACAGAACCGACGATAGGCACGTATATGGGCCCTGGCTTGAACGCTCTGACCCGGCAAAAGTCGCCGCTATAACCATATCCCGCGTCATCGTAGGTTGTGCCCAGGACAGCAACGATGAAAGCGGCAGTGCGACTCTTAAGATCTCAACTCTAGCTTCTCGTATTTCCAGAGATATTGAGCAGACTCACAACCAGTCCGAAAAGCAGAGACGAGACCAGTTTATTCGAAAGCGACGCCTTCAGGCGCGCACGGAGCTTATTGACAAACTGGCCAAGATAAAGACCAGTCTTGATAACACTCAGGCTCAGAAACCCGAAGGTGACGCGCAAGCATTCGAGCAATTCACCAGAACCGAGTTCCCATTGTCAGTGCGTACTAAGATCGGAGCACTTGCTTTGGATCTATTGCTACAAACCGCCAAAATAACTGTCACCGCCGAGGATCCCCAGACTGGGAAACAACTTACGTGCACTCAAGCAGCCTTTCAGCACCGAACCGGCTTTGCAGCGGGTAAGCGGGTTGGCTGGGTGAGCCCGCACAAAGAAGTTCTACACAAGCTCCGCACCGATCCGGTTCATAAAATTGAGACTATCAAGATGCCAATGGTGTTCGAACCGAAGCCGTGGACATCATCCTCATCCGGTGGCTATTACACCTATAACTCCCACGTCGTACGATCAAAGTCGGGCGATCAAGCTCAGCGTGCATATACCCAATCAGCACTTGAGAATGGTGACATGAAAAAGGTTCTTGAAGGGCTCAATGTACTCGGAAAGGTTCCATGGCAGATCAACAAAGAAGTTTTCGAAGTCATGGCACAAGTTTGGAATAGTGGCGAAGGCCTTGGAGGGTTGATCCCTGAGGAACCCGATCTCGAGCGTCCTGAAGAGCCACCAGCCGACGCCTCGTACAAAGAGCGAACAGGGTGGGCTTCGAAGATCAAAGAGTACGAGAATATCAAAAGTGGCCTTCATTCGCAGCGATGCTTCCAAAACTTTCAGTTGGAGATTGCTCGAGGTTTCTTGAGGGAGAAGAAGATCTACTTCCCGCATAGCGTCGACTTCCGCGGCAGAGCATATCCGATTCCTCCCCTGCTCAACCACATTGGATCGGACATATCCAGAGGTCTACTCAAATTCGCAAATGGTAAAGAGCTGGGAACAGTCGGGTTGCAGTGGCTCAAGGTACATCTCGCTAATCTTTATGGGTACGACAAAGCCAGTCTGAGAGAACGAGAGCAATTTGCTATGGACAACATGAACGAAATTTACGACTCGGCAACTAACCCCCTAAATGGAAGAAGATGGTGGGTGAAGGCCGAGGATCCCTGGCAGTGTCTTGCATGCTGTATGGAATTGAAGAACGCCCTTGATTCCCCAGATCCTACTCGTTACGTCTCACAACTCCCGGTTCACCAGGACGGCACATGTAATGGACTCCAGCATTATGCTGCACTTGGTGGCGACCTTGCTGGCGCTACTCAAGTAAATCTCGAGCCTTCAGATCGACCTCAAGATATCTATACGGGCGTGGCTACCCTGGTAGCGGAAATGGTCGCCGAAGATGCTGCAAAGGGGGACCCGCGGGCCCAGTTAATGGACGGCAAGATTACTCGCAAGATTGTGAAGCGAACGGTTATGACAAATGTCTATGGTGTCACATTCATGGGCGCAAAGGCACAGGTCCTGACGGAGTTGAAGGATATATTCCCCAATTTCAAGGAATCGGAGTCTGTCAAAAACCTTGCTCAAGTGGCCTTGTACATCGCCCACAAAATCTTCAGTGCGCTGGGTAAGATTTTCAACGGAGCTCAGGAAATTCAATATTGGCTCGGTGAGTGTGGTAACCGCATCACCACATCCATTTCTGCAGATCAGGTCAAGAAGATGCAGGAGCGCATGGCTGGGGTACCGGTTTCCACGTACGGCCCACAGTACCAAAAACCACCACGCCAAAACATAGGTGCGGTCAAGAAAATGAATAAGCAAGTCGAAGCGTTCAAGACAAGCATTATCTGGACTACGCCTCTGAAGATGCCTGTTGTTCAGCCTTATCGTAGAGATGCAACACAGGTTATCAAGACCCCTTTACAGGATATCAACGTATACAGTAAAACAACTTCCCACACCGTCAACAAGCGCAAACAGCTACAGGCATTTCCTCCAAACTTTATTCATTCTCTGGACGCAAGCCACATGCTTCTGTCAGCTCTAAAATGCAGCGAGTTGGGGCTCGATTTTGCGGCTGTCCACGACAGCTTCTGGACCCACGCTGCCGATATTCCCAATATGAACACTGTTCTTCGGGAAGCATTTGTTCGAATGCACTCAGAAGATATCGTTAGCCGTCTAGCCGCGGAATTCAAGGCGCGCTACGCAGGCTCTATGTACCGTGCAAATCTCCAGTACAAATCTGCTGTCGCACAGAAGATCGTAGCTTGGCGTCAAGAACACTGCAAGGAAGCCGGTATCGCCCCAAAAAGAGCATCATTCAGAGAGGCCTCTTTTACGGAGGTTGCATTGGAAGCCACGAGGCAAGAGTTGCTAAATAGCGACGATCCGGTAAAGAGAAAGGAGGGCGAGGAGATGGTTACGCCAACAAGCATCTGGCTAGCGGAGCAGGATACGTCGACGCTCACATCGCACCGCCTCGAGCTACTGGGCGAAATGAAAGAGAAGAGTGACCAGACAGTCGAGCCAGTTGACGTTTTTAATGATGACGATTTGGACGACAATTCCAAGCCTGAGCCCAAACGCAGTCAATGGGAAGTCTACGTTTGGCTTCCGCTTACTTTCCCACCGGTACCGAAGAAGGGTGGCTGGGATGTGAGTCGCCTGCGCGAGTCCAAATACTTCTTCTCATAGTATTTGTAACTTATGTGTATGACTAGCAGTAATTTGTCACTTTGTGGAATTTTTGAACGTTTGGCGTTGAATTTTGGGGTTGCAATGCACAAAAAGGCGTTTCTGCTCTTTTATTTTCTACTGATTATACCAAAAGGAGTTTGAAGGACAGATGTGGGACTTAGACATTAGGTGGCCGGGTAGAGAAATGTCGGGGAATGAGGTCTGCAGTAGCTGTGCATGCTCATCTCATGTCTCCATGTACTTATATATGTGTTCGCGTCGGGTCGACGCGATGGGTTTCTGTATAAAAAGGCTCTCACACGCTCCATTCACTATATTAGCTAGATGTTTTTCTAGTTGAAGGAAGGACGAATGGTCAGTGTAATCAATCAATATATTCGACGAACATAAAAAGATAATATTTCAAGCCGTGCATTCTAGTTTTGTGATGTGATGGCATGTGTCGACGAGTAGTGAAGAGAAATTGAGGTGGGTTTTAGTTCCACGTCACGTCAACATATGTCTTGATATGAATACGATTGATACAATGAATTATATGTTGTATTTGCGAATGAGAACACGGGACGGTGTTTACTATCTTTCTCTTCTTTTGGGCTCATCAAGTGTATTCAGAAAGCTTTTTTTAGTTCTTTGTAGTATATATATTCCTTTTCTTTTTTTCTCTAGGTAATGCCACGTCTATATTTATCCTCCTCTCCACTTGCTTTTCCTTGATCAACTCCGGAATGGAATGGATATATTTTACCTGAAATGAGTGCCGGGAGGGGAATTTAAAGGAGTTGGGGTTGGACAGGTAAGGTATATAAAGGAATGATGTACGATTGGAGTATAGCAAGTTTGATACTTGGTAGGATGTTGGATTTTGGTATTGGGGAATGGGTTGTATTGGATGATTGGTAGTTAGATTATTAGAGCATTTAGAAATTGTTTATCTAAGAGGTATTGTGATATTCTGAGTCTCACTTTGTAGCATTTGATACTCTTTCTCAATGGCAAGACATCCTGACGATGGAAATTAAAACAGTGCTTGCTTCTTTCGAATAGTTGAAATATTTTGGAGAAGTGGATAAGTTATGTCTTGAGTGATGGGTAGGTTTGAAGTATTTTGCCATAGTTCCTCTCTAGCTAAACTTCCATAGCACACAGCAACACCTGGGATTGCTACACTCGGCGCATGAAATTGATGTCGGATTAAGGAGTATCCCGGGCAGGATTTCTTGAAAAGAGCTGGGTTTGAAGATTCTGTGTTGCCCGAAGAAGCAAATAGCAAAAGGAAGGAGGCATGCTAGCATGCTGCACGAGACATATCCGGTCAAGTTTGGGCTATCCACTTTGACAACCACACAAAAAGGCAAATCATGAAATGTTGCTAGCAATATGTCGAAAATACACAAAAAGATACTTCACTTTGTGACTGCCACCATACATAGTTGCCCCTTTCGTAAGTTTAAGAGACTAAGTCGACAAGATTGCCAGATCCACATAAGTAGACATTTCACATCCGGAATTTCCCTCAACCGGTTGAAGCAAGATGCAACAGTAAGACCTAGCGTAATCTAAATGTCGCCGACAAGGCAGCCCTCCTTGCCTTCTCCAAGTGAGGACGAGCAACGCCAGACTAAACTATAAATTTTTGCTACCAAAACCAAGCGGGAACATACCGCCAACAGCCTGAAGCCAAAAGATACTTTCCTAGTAAGTACATACACTTCCTTCTACCATACTTCCAGAACGTAGGATTCGGATGCTTGCGCGTGCTATCTACGCGCGGGGCAATAGTTTAGACCAGTCGTCGACTTAAGACACTAGCTGCACTAAACTTTGAGTTTTGCCCTGGCGCCGGAAATAACCTACTTCATGTACTCTAAACATACCAGTACCATAGTCCTACACACCTCCACGCCGATCCTTACTCCAATCTGTCCACTCCCCACCCACCGCAAATCCCTCACACTCCCCAATCAGTCCTAGAACGATCTCCATCACGCCACATTAGTACCGAATGCAGCACGCAAACTGCTCCAAAGCAGGTTGAGTTTTTAGAGTTTTGGGCAGATTGCCGGATTTTGCGCGATGCCTCGTGGGTCACACTGTCGATCTCGGCAGCTGCTTCGCGCCGTCGCGTGCCGGGCTGTTTGCGTGTTGCGGACGACGATCGTTACTTTATGTTGGCGTTCTGTTTGGTGGTGGTTCGGAGGGTTCGGCGAGATGCAGGCGTGGTCACAATCCACGTGTCAGGTGGAAGGGAGGCGTGAGGGGATCGACATGGGCAGAGATTTGGTTTGCTGGGTGGGCATTGCTGGGGAGGGATCGGCGGTGAGGCTAAATAGCACTATGTGTATAGTAAGTGGTAGTTTGGGATAGAAAAGGGCCTTTCTGGGATGAATACATACTTCCTAGAATGCATGTGAATTTTGGGACACTTGTTGGGAAGTTGATATTGAAGATGTGGATCAGGGTAGATGCAGGTCAAGGTCATGTTTCCCAGTCAAGCAGGTAAACCTAGTGCTTGATATTTAGGGCATCTGAGACAAGAAAAGTGATTGACCATTATTAGATAAGCGGATTCAAGATTGTAAGGAAAGCAGTGCGCGCGTTTCAGTGCTTATAATGAGAAGTGACTGGGCGTACATACACAGATGCAGCACGAGTCAATACCTGCAGGAGGATGAAAGATGTTCGTTCCTCCGGACTGGGACGTGGGCTCGCCGGTAAATGCCGTTCTCGTGGCAAAGTTCCAACTAGGTGGCTCAGGTGTTTTAAGACGATGGAATTGGATACATGTCCGGTGAGGTCTACCACATTCACTGTTCCTGAGGTTGAAAGTATTGTTTGAAGGCAAATTCAAGGCCTGTGCGTTCGGGACTCGACTCGGCAGCTGCGCAGACAGAGCAGAATGCCTGAACATCGTCCGAGCAAAACTCAAAAGCCCCTGGAGAGCTGCACCTCAATCACGACTCATGGCATCATTCCGACAAGAACATATAATTTCTCTGACCTTTTAGTATAGGCCTACCATTCCCCAATTGGCACAAAATTCCATTACACTCTCAAGACGCGGTGGGCTCATCAATTCCATCATAAATGGAAATGGAAATGAAACTATACTCAGAAGCCCATGGTTACTGTAGGGACTCGTTCTCCCACTAATCACAAAGCTAAGCTTCTATACGTGACCATACCTGACCTCTACGGCCTCCAAATCTACTTTCGTATCTTATTTCAGTAAGATCATCCATAATTACGGCACTTGACGATAAAGCTCCACACGATATGGTTTTCAGCATACCAAGCCGTACCAAAACTGCCGGCTCACAGCCTCGAGCACATTCCCTTACTCATGGTCTCTTTAGCACAGCGTTACGGCTCCGCCACCCGAGCAGAGGATGAGGCTCATTGTCTTGGCTGCACCATTGCCGTTATGTGGGTAATTGGCTGTGTGGTGACACTGGATAGAGTATAGATCCAGGAAAGAAAGACTAAAGGACTCCCGTCTTTTTATTTTTGAAAAGAAAAACCAATATGTTCCAGAAGTGTCTTTATGAAAGTTGATAATAGAACAGGAGGACTGAACAGGAAAGAGTAGAACAAACAAGGATGAACTGGTCGCGTTCTGGTTCAATTCGAGATAAAACAAAAGATACGAAAGGAAAAATAATATAATTGAGTGGAAATGTATAACGGTCGAGACAAAACGTAGCAGAAAGACGAATATACTACCTTACAGTAGCTACAGCCCATTCACATCCATCAACAGCCTGCCACCTCACTCACCGTCACCCTCAAACAAACTGCCCGACCAAGCTAGCCAGCCAGCCAGCAAGCAAGCACCCGCATCACCTCACTCCCTCAGACCCACAACCCATCAACCGGCCATCCCGAGCCTCGAACCTACTCTACATCTATCCTTCCGTCTTATCACCCCAATTCCCCCCAATCCTACATGTACCGATCACTCTCCCTTCCAGGAAAAGCTTGTGCCATATCACCTCCGCGTTCGGTTCGTTTCCGCTTCCGCTTCAGCGCTCGACACGTTAGACTCTTTCCAGCGAGGCGCGGGACCCACACGAGCGGAGAAAAAAAAGGGCTATCGCAAGAAAGAAAGGCTCGGTACGGTGCGGTGCGTTGTCTACTTGGGTAGGTACAAGGCAAGTATCGAATGACAAAACGGAACGGGGAGGGAATAGAATGGAGTTGGAATAGCGGTCGGGACAGAAAGAAAGAACAAACAACGACGACGACGATGAGCAAACTGCCGTGCTTTCTTTTCGGCTCCCGAGTAATGTTCTGTGCGGTCCGCATCACATCGAATTACAATCCCTTAATCAGCATAACAGAGCAGAGCTCGAAAAGGAGAAAAGGAGAAAAGGAATTATCTGATCTGTGCTCCCTTCGCATCCCCAAACCCAACCCCAACCCCAACCTGACCTCGGCATCGCATCGTATCCCCATATCTCCCTTCGGCAACATATCTCCTTACAAGACGCAAATCCCACGCCACGCCACCACACTCCACTCCGCTCCACTTGCACTTGCACTTGCTTTCACATCACATCACATCACTCCTGTCTACCCTACCCAACCCAACCCAACCCCAACGCTCATGCCAGCGCCCACGCCTCAACGTTTCGTCCCGCGCGTCTCCACCCCATCCCCGTCCCCGTCCCTGTCCCGCACCCTCCGACGGAGATATTCCCATCTACGTAAGCATCGCACGGCGAAAAAGGATTAGTTTGTACAGGTACACATGTGTGGTTACAATACATGCACATGCACTTGCGCTCCCGGTATCCCCGTCTGCGCTTCCGCTTCCGCTTATGCGTTGTTCCTGGTAGATAGGTAGATTGAATGCTGGTTCTTGTTGTGTGAAGGGGCTTCGTTTGTGGGCTGGGAAAGACACATAGTTAGAGTGAGAGGATTTTTTCTTTGCGCGCTCGCATTTCAATTCAATTCAATTCAATTCAACTTAATCGTGAAGCGGCACCAAGGCGATAATCGACCAAGAAAACGAGATGTGAATTCATTCAACTTCCTTTTCCATGCGCCAGGAAAGAAAGAAAACCAAAATATACTTTCGTATATACACAACGAGAAAAAACCATACTGTAAAACCCTCCGCTACCAGATTCACAATCACAAAAACTAAAAGAATTACCCCCTCATACCAAAAAACCCACCCCAGCCCCAATACTATCACCAGCACACTACACTGCTCAACCCACCCCTCGTTCCCTCGGCCAACCCATCCGAAAATCCTCAAACCCAATAAGTAAGCCGACCCAAAAACTGGAAAAAATAGCACCGAGACCGAAAGCCCGCCCCGCCCGAGTCCCAAAGCAAACTATTTCATTGACCGAAAACCGAGAACCCGCGGTAGGTTACATACGCAGACGCAGAACGCAGATGGGAGACGGGAAGACGGGCAGAACCACAAAAGAGAGGCACTAAAATTCCCCGATAGGTAGGTGCGTATATACCACATGTACTTTTTTTCTGGGTCTCGGTCCGACGTTAGATAGATGCATTCATACTGGAGTGGAGTAGTGAACTAGATACTCACTAGATAGTTTACCACCTAGCGCACCAATGTTGTAAGTAGCACAAGGGGTGACATTTTGGTGCCAAACTGAATACCCTTGGATTTGCGTACCATTCCATAGGTACCATCTCGAACAACATAACAATCTTCCCTTTCCAAGACAAATAATACCTGATCTTCACATGCGCAAACTCGAAAAGCTGCAATGCGACACAACGCAATGCACTGGCAATCATTAGCAACACAACACTTACCTATTGTACATATATGTATGTACGTTGCAAGGTACATCGGACCCTACCTACCCCAAGAAGCCAAAAAGCACCCACACAAACAAGGCTCTCAAGCCCGATGGTGCGTAATCGCGCATGCTGCCTATATGAGCTCTTCACTAATATCGTACCATTATGTACCAACACCAACACCAGGTGCATACGTATACTTCCACAAAATATCTCATCGCAATAGCGATCTTCATAGCGCATCGACAGCAGCAGCAGTGAGCAATCCCATCCAAGACGAGAATGCTGACCAAAGACCCCGAGTCTGGAACTCGTCAGGAGTGCCCGGGTCCCTTGGGGGCCTTAACCGTTTGATCGCAGCCAGGGTTGCGGATATGTTTGATAGTCCCGCGAAATGATTGCGCTCTCTTCCCGGTCCTGCCATGATGACAGGGTTCGGCATTACACGTGCTATGAAACCCGAGCCGAATTATTGTCCAAGGAAAAGCGAATGTCGAGTGGTCGACTACCAAGGCCACAACATTTGGAATGGTGCGGAAGCCACAAGAATTATTATGGAATGTGTATTGTGTGTATGATGTGGTGTGTTGATTAGCGGTTTCATGTTAGAGGGCGTGTTGGTGGTTGCGTCGGCCCAATGGTTCCTATACCGCAACGACCAGGCTCGCGTACAAAGTCTGCAATGCCATTTTCGGCCAAGTTTACCTATTCATACCTACTTGTTTGCAGAATGCAAATAGCGGTGCATGTCTTACACGCTCTTTGAACCAAAAAAAAACCAATGCGAATAGCTTCTAGAGTTTGGTGTTCTGCGGACCTGGTACGTACCCGGAGTCGAACACATGGCGGCTAAAGTCCAATGGCGACCGAAGCTTCCACCGAATAATAGGAGAAGATGTTATAGCTTCTTCCTTCCGAGGGTATGAAGCACGATGCGCAGCCACGTAGCAGCTTGAGCCAGGCAAAGTATTAGGGCAACTGGAGATTGCGGTAATCTCCACTTCTTTGTTACTGGGAGGACCTGGAAGCAGCGATATAACTCACAAGTTGACGGTGCATCCGGACGTTACAATCGTTGCACTTGGCGTGTAGAATCGGCATTCCACTCGCACTTTCTGCTGCAATGGTAGAGGCTCAAATCTCGTAGCGAGGCGCTTGACTTCTGCCGGCGGTCAGGTTGAGACAATGCAGGTTCGCATTAGCGGTCGAGGACTGAAAGCAATCCTCTTGTGCCAATAGACCCTGAGGAGTTGAGGCAGAGGTGCGACCTGAAGGCGTGAAACAATAGTGCTCAACAAAAGGTATGATCTGGTTCAAAAAAAAAAAAAGAGGACTTGGTATTCACGATTATGGGGCCAATACGAGGACGACTGAATCTGAATGGGGCGGTTGGGTCGGCAGACACGGGGATCGTGTAGAGCTCATCCCGGCGGGCGGGAAGCCCCCAAGACATGGGGATCTGGAGAAGTGCAGCCCGTGGGTTGGGATCTCGGGGTGATGCAATCAGCCCATCCTATGCGGCTCGCTCAGGGAGAATTGACAATTGGATATGAAGGACCCGTTCGAGGAGAGTAGTTTCAAGTGGTCAAGCTGAATGCCTGTTGGCAACGGTGCCGTACAGCTGCATAGTCGTGAAATGCTGTGGGCGAGAAGTGATTTGGAAGATGTAAGGTGAAGATGCAAGTCCCATGAGGGGTTGGTGCCACGAACGCAGCACCGCGGCACAGCATACCCAGAACGGTGAATCGATTCGATGGAGAGGGTTACCTGTGGATGGGAAGAGTGGGGCGCGGACGAAATGATGAAAGAGGGCCTATTGTGCCTGTTTCGGGGGTGTAATTTGAGAGAAGAAAATGCAAGAGTTGAGAAGGGATGTACATACACATACGGGAATGGTCGATGAGCGGGCATAAGGTCAGGGAACGGGGGATCAAGACGGGGAGAAGCACCGGAACGCAAGGCGAGGCCGAAGTCCGACGTTGAGTACAGCACGGGAATACAGAGAAAAGTGGAGCGGCGTACTTGTGTGCTGGCGTGACTATGGGTCGGACGATGGCCGTTGACAGGGACCTTCTCGAAGACGGGCAGCAGCAGGAGCCGGGAGCAAGTGCAGCAGAGTGGAGTAGGGTAGAGTGGAGTGGAGCGAGTGTGGCGGGCTTTTGGCAGATTGGTGCGCTGCAGGTTGGTCGGGATGCTGCAGCAGTTGATGAAATCAATATCCAGCGTGGTAGGTGGAGGCGTGATTCGCTGGGTGTTGAAGTCGGCCAGAAGTCGGCATCGGGGCGGCGGCGGCCGAGTGAAAGAGGCAACGCAGCAGCAGAGGAGCAGGAGCAGGTGATGGGGTGCGTAGTGTCTGAAGTGGTGCGTGAGGAGAAGAGGGCGGCGGCATGGATGCATGAAGACGGTGAGCGGTGGAGCAATGAGGGATGATGAATGTTTGGAGGGGGAGGGGGGGGGGGTGTATGTGTGTGTATGTGTGTGTGTGGCTTGTGGTGGGAATGAATTTTCGCTAAGCTAAAGGCGGGATTACCCACCAGCAGCCGAGAAGAAGAAGAAGAAGGCGAAGGGGGAGCTAAAGTAGGGAGCTAAAGTAGAGGCATTCAAAAGGCTCATTGCTTTTTTTCTTGTGGTGGTGGTTGCTTGTTCACAGCGACGAGTGTAAGTATCTCGAGGCCAGAAGAGTGCCAATGAAATGCAAAGCACGGGCTGCAGTACATAGAGTTACAGCTCTAGAGTAGAGTTGAGAAGCTAGAGGCCCGCGGAAAGGCAGCCGGTACTACCCAAGAACGCTCCTGCGCTGTCTGTGGTGCTGGGCTGCTCTTTCCTGGAGCGCTGGGGGAGCGCTTGCCTGGGCTGCCCTGTCCTGCCCTTTCCAGCCCAGAGACGCGCTCGGTCGCTGCCCAAAAGAGGCCGTTTCTCCGCGCCGTACCACAATGCTGGGTCACGCCAGCGCTGGAGCTTCCCAGTTGCAGCACAAACGCCAAAGCGCCAAAGCGCCAAAAGACAAGAGCGCACAGAGCACAGAGCACAGAGCACAGAGCACAAACCCACGCCTGCTCGGCTCGGGTGGCCTGTGCATCCTCGTCTTCTGCTTCTGCTCTCTATCCATCTATGAACTGTATCCGTATGCACTTGCTTGTGCAAATCAGACCAGCAAATATACACTCTTCCGCCTCATACGCCTACCCAGCCCAGCCCGCTACTGTTTCCACGGCTCGCTTGCACGGGGCTTTTTTGCGCCTCCCTGCATCCCTGGCCGTGGCCGTGGCCGTAGCCGTAGATAGTCGCACTCCCGCTTCTCCCTTTGGGAATTTTACCAGCTGCTGCTGCTGGCTACCCGGCATTAGTCCTGCTTCTGTTAATCCGCACATACCCCCAGTCCCCAATCCCCAATCTGTGACAAACAGGCCCTTCGCTTGTGCATCCTGTAGCCTGTAGCATGTAACCTGTAGCATGTAGCCTGTATCCTGTGTCCTGTGTCCTGTGTCCTGTATCTAGTCGCTCAACTTACTAGCCTGGAGCCTGTCCATAGCCGTCCTGTACTGTGGTCTTGGGTGCGTGCGTTCGTCGGTCCTTGGAAGCTGCGTCGCTGGTAACAAAACTAGTCGCGGCCGGGGTCGACTCCCTAGTGCTGGGAATCCGGGCCATGGCCTGATTCCGCCCATACATAACTCACCACCACCCGCCCGCCTCCCTCGCGCCATCACCCTGCCCTGTGCCAGAGGTCGCCTGGCTGTCTGCAACCTCGACTCCGACGCCGATTCCCCTATATTGTCCTTGACTCTCCAATTCGTCTCTGAGAGAACGACGTCGACCCTCTGGTTCTCTTGCCCGCGAACCGCTGCTCTGCCTACCACGCCCTCGGTCGTCCCGACACTGCGTTGCTGTCTCAGCCGCGTCCTGCAGCAGCTTACTCGGCGGTATTCTTGACTGCATGCATGTCTGACCATTGACTGATTTCTCTCGACCACCGTGCTCTCCAGTCCTCATCACCGTACTCCTCCGGTCGAGTAGACTCCACATCTACCTCTCCCCGCCAACTGCGCACCATTTTCTTTGTCGCTCTAATCGCCACCTCAAAAAACCCAGATCGCAGATCGCAAAAACCATGTCCACCCCATCGGGCGCAGGCCCGTCCGACACCAAGGATGCCGACCGTCGCCGGAGTTTGGGCAAATATGTGAAGAGAATGAGCAGCGTGTTTAGGAAGGAGAAGCCCAGCAAGAGTAGCGCAACTGGATCTGAAGCGGCAGGAGCCACCCCCGCGACTGCCTCCACTCCCGCTCCCAAGGTCGAGGGACAGGAAAGTGCAAAGCCAAAGGAGGAAATCACCCCCGCCGCCACGTAAGAATCCACTCCATCTCCAGCCCTCCATCTTCATTTGCCTCAGTTCACTATATACCTTACCTATGACCCTAATGCTAACTCACATACAAAGTGCCACTGCTGCCCCCACTGCCCCCACTACCAAGATGCCCGCTCCCATTGCTACTCAGCAGCAGCTCAACCGCAGTGCTATGCAACAGGACCGAGCCCGCGCCTTGTTTGAAAAGTATGGATTGACCCTCGAGTCCCATGAGTGGATCACCACCACTACTGGTCCCATCAGCGTCCAGCGTGTCGAGAAGCCTATCCGCATGCGCGTCCACCGCTCCTGCCACCGCTGTGGGACCAACTACGGCCCTGATAAGATTTGCATCAAGTGTGAGCATAGGCGCTGCAAGAAGTGCCCTCGCTATCCCAAGAAGAGGACCCCGGCCGAAAAGGCTGAGAAAGAGAAACAGGCAGAAGAGACTGGCGAGAAGCCCAAGAGGAAGAAGAAGCTTTTGACCATTCCGTCCAAGACTGGAGGCGAACTGGTCTACCAGTCCCCTAAGCAACGTATTAGACGCACATGCCACAAGTGCAACGCCCTTTTTATTCCCGCAACCTCGACCGTTTGCGACCAATGCCGTCATATCAGATGCACCAAGTGCCCCCGAGAGCCGGCTAAACTCAGCAAATGGCCCGCTGGATACCCTGGCGACGCTCCTTTCGAACTCGACCCCGAGAGTGAGACTGAAGTAGAAAAAGAACTGCAGAAGTTCAGACGTACATGGCGCAAGCCACGACAGAGAGTACGATGGGAGTGCGAAGAGTGTCACGGGACTTTCTTGAACGGCTCTCCGCTCTGTCCCTCGTGTGGCCATGAGCGGTGTGAGAAGTGTACAAGAACACCGTATGTTTTGTCCCAAGAGTCTCTTCATCAATATGTATCTTGCTAACCCTTCGTTTCAGGCTCAAGAAGATTAAAAAGGAGGACGAGGAAAAGGAATTCGATCCGGAAGTCGTCGCCGCCGTTGAAGCCAAACTTCGCGCTCTTACTGTTGACAAAGATTTACTCCCTCGGGCCCAACCAGCCCAACACCCACTTTCCTGACGAATCCCCTAAGACGAACGAGTTTACGATGATGGCTACGGCGAGATGTGGTGAGCGTCGAGCACTCTTCTTCCAACTTTCACTTCTTATGCTTTTTATTTCTTGGTTTCGGGTAGGGCCGCTGGGCCGCGTATGTGCACTTGTGGTGGAGGCATCAGGAATATGGACTTTGAGTGATGGTCTCTGGTAAATAAGAGTTTCCCATTGGTGACATACTCGCATAACTATCTACGTTATCGCACGAGAGAATATCATTAAAGCCTGTCATCCCGTTCTTAGGGTTGATGGGTGGCCGTTTTCGCCTTCCCATTGTCTTCTCCTCCCCCCTCTGTTTCTCCTCACTCCCTGTCTCTAAGTCTCATCTCGAATAGTACTTATCTCTGATCCTAGGTGTCATCCCCATACCGCCATTTCTAACCCACGTCTAACACAGCATATCCACATGCGCTCCGACGTCAGGCCATTCCACAGTGCCAGTTCACCATTGTACCACCTACCACGGCATCCAAGCTCCATCCGGTCGCCAGCAGAACGCCACTCGCACTGCATTGAAAAACGTCAGTCCCACGCAGCTCTCGCTTCTTTGCTCCCAATCCAGCGTTGCCCTGATACCTTGCACAAAACTTGACATGCCCAACACTATGGGCCATGGGAAACCGCACCCATGCCCTGTCAATGTAAATGCTTTCCCCATTTTTCCTCGCCATCATAGTCGTACCTTCTTAATCTATCACTCCGATCGGGACCCGTATCCGGTTCCACTCATATTTCGTGTATCCGGCTTCTTGCATCGGCAATATCGGGATCAGACAAGATTGCGCGGATAGAGTTAGCTGACGCTGGGTAGAGGGATGGTATGCAGTACTACCTGCGGTTACGGTCTTCCGCCCAGATAAAGAGAAGGGTTTTCGGCGATTATTTGCGTGGCCTGACTGGTAGTACAAGAGTGTACCACGGGCGGAGAGCGGAGGAGAAGTGTCGTGTGGGAGTGGAGCCCTGTGTTTGCCCGCGGGTTGCACGCAGTCCCTGTGAGACTTGTCAGTTGGAGCTTGAGTTCGACGAGGCTTGAGTGGGCGCAAAACGACCTACGTGTCGGGCAATCAGTTGATAAGATTGTCTCTAGGTTTCGCTTCAGGAAGAAACGGCGTACGACACAAGGTGGCAAGAGTCATGCCCGCTTTTCAAGAGCCTCAGTGAAGAGGTGACAGTATCACGACCTGGCAACTTGGACTTTCAGTCAATTTTCTTCAACAAAACCCAGTCTGTGCGACACTGAGAACTCTAACTGCCTAATTCGTCATCGCATTCAGTCGTCCCACTCGACTTTTTGCAGTACACTATTTCCTACAGTGAAATCTTGCAGTCCCCTTTTCGACGTTAATCGCCAGATCACCTGTGTTCGGTGAGGTCGGTCGGAGATCAGTAAGCGGGTCTCGTATTCTCAAACACCAGTTCTTCCCCAAACATGGGGCCAAGCGCGCCGGGCGATCCTTGAGTTTGTCGACCAGCAAAAAAAAGGGATTCGCAGGCTCCTCTGGCGTCTAGATCCGACAACCAGGTCCAACAAGACTCGCGTCCAGGTCTCAAACACGTTTCTTTTCATGGGTCCCCTATCGCCCCACGCAATGCTATGCGTTATTGCGAGGGAAGGCGAGTATGATCGTAGCTGGATATTGTTCTTTGCTTATGGACGATTGAATGCATGATTGTGAGAATGTGAGCAGGTGTCAAGGGAATCCTGACATGGCTGGTGCGCGCATTGGACTGCGCCTGAGTCCGCCCAATATAGATGCACAAGGGCTGAGAAATATGTGCAGTATTCATGTCTTGCGCGCTGTTTAGGGTTTGCCTGCTTGTCTCCAATACCCCGTGACGATTCTGACAAGTTTGACATCGGACTCATCCATATATGGCATTTGGCTGGGCCAAGAGAGGCAAGCTCTGTAACGGTACCTTCCTAGTAACAGATAGGTATGGATCCGCTGCTCTTGAGATTCAACCAGACAGGAAGATGCTTTCTAACTTTAGAATACCTGCAGTACAGAGTGCTTGCTGGCCTTCGTTTTTGAGCTTTCAACTTTCAAGACTAACATCACACAGAGTCAGAACAAAATTGTTGGCACGCACCATCGTTCAATGCATCTTATTGTACGCTATGCCGTCGATCGATCAATCAATCAATCAAGCGTTACACGCAGCGCAGTGTTGTTATCACATGCCACATTTCACATTGCGGCGTACCAAGTCCGCAGGCACAAACCTACCGTAGACTAACCTAACGCGAAGCAGCGCTCTCAACGGTTTTTCTAGCGAGTGAGGGCATAGGACAAAGTATAGTCATGTGAGTGAGGCAAGGCAAGGCAAGGAAAGCAAAAGGCAGTCGCTTGGAATGAATCGCGGTGCTGGCTAGTCAGGCTTTGTGGCCGTTGTGTGTGTTGCGGTTGGGGTGGTTAGAGCGGGAGGGGTTGTTGTGTGGTGATCGGTGAGTGCGGAATTGGTTTGGTTTGCGATTGCGATTGCAACTGACTCCCTCGCATTTTTTCTCCAGGGATATTGGAATTTACGTTGTACACTTCATGAGAGATACTACAAAGAACTTGCATAAAAGAATATTAAAAAAAAAAAAAAGACGTTGGACTAATCCCTACTATGCTGGAGCTCCAAACAGCGTTCTAGAAGTGGTACTAATTATTTAGGAGAGATCGCCCCATTAGCCAACGGCCAACGGTTTGCGGAAAGCGAAAACAGTGGGAAAGGGAAATGGATTCGCTGGAAGGGCTGGAAGCCAGGCGGCAAGGCGGAATGAATAGACATGGGGATAGCACTTGACAGGGCAATTATACGCAAGCGAGGTTAGGGAGTTAGGGAGAGTGCGGGTTATGGGGGGTAAGTGTACGCGATGCGAGTGTGATGCGCGAGGCGAGGCGAGGCGAGACTGGACTTCGTATTTATCGTACCTGCTAGGTAAGTATAGTACATGGATGAGGCTGGAATCTGGAGGCTGGAGGCTGGATCTAGATTGCACATTGTGGATCTAGGAGAAGTGGTTTGTGTCAAAGGTAAAAGTTTAGTATTTTTGGGAGAGATTGGGTGGAGATGTGGTGGGTTTGAGGGATTAGAATGGGGGCTGTTGGGAATTGTTGAGTAGGGGACGAGGGGATAGTTTGTGGAATGTTCTTTCAAATCTCTAATTACGCATTTTGTTCTTTTTGAACAACTAAGCTTTGATCCAAATCCAATTACTCAACACTGTCTTTTGAGTCTGGATCTATGCCTATTGCTTTTTCTTTTCGTCGCGTGCGTGTGTACGTGCATCGCGTGGCGCGGTGTTGTAGTGTGGCGTGGCGACTGAGCCAAATTTAATATATTGGGAGAAAGGTGCTGGGGCTGAGGCTGGGACCGGAGCTGGCTATTGTCGGACGTGGCTTGTGAATTTGGAAAAAGAGCTAAGCAGTATAATAAGCATAAGGGAAAGTGCAGGGCTGGGTGGTAGATGGTAAGTATAGAAAACGGAACTTTTGAAGGAAGGGCTTAGATGGAGGATTTTGAAGGAGGGTGTGTGTACGCCAGGATGTGGTTTTAAGTTATATTTGTGGAATGGTTTAGATGGGTGATATATTCTTAGAGTATTTAAGGGAGATAGCGTAATGTTTTTACCATGGACGTACAAGTAACCTCACCATAGTGGAAAAAATAATGGTTTTGTTTGCGGCCAATAAGCAAGCGCACACACGTTTTCTCCGGTCACAGCGGATAATTATATGTGACAGTTGACAGAAAGGTGTCAGGTGTCAAGTGCCAACCAGGGTTGTATTAAATCCTTCTATCTTTTGTTTTCTTTTTTGTTCTTCTCGTGTCTGGCGACCTTGTGTTATGTACGTCGTCGTTGTACTATACCAGGGGCATCCCAAACACGTCAAACGCGACCCCAGGAGTTTTTGCCAGCGCACTGGTTCACGGTGGTGGGCCTGTCCAGTCAGTTGGATTTTGGGTTTTAGGAATTTTTTTTTGGAGGGGCCAGTCTTACTGTGCCCCATGATCCGTGATCCAGGGCCGTGGTAGAGATGTGTGGGCCGGATTCAGATTCGTTTGCTCGTGAGTGAGATGTTGGGTCGATGGGTTTCTTGTTGGGCGGCGGTGAGGTGGAGGTGGAGGTGAGGTAATGGCATTACCATACCATGCATGACTAGGAGCATGGGGGAGCAAACATTGGTTGGACTGGGTTCAGTATGGGTCGCGTGTTCATTGCCCCCCACCGATGATTGTAAGAGTATAAGCAACATCGTCTACTATCTAACAAATCCTTTGAATCCTAATCCTGTCGGATGAGATGAAGTCTCGTCTACGACTCTCCTACTGTCGGAAGGAAGAATGAAAAAGAAAGCCTCAGCGCCACCCAGTACTGTACAAGGCTAAACCATCCTCATCCTCATCGTCGTCCTCACCCGTCAGCCATCGCATTATTCTCCGCTTGCACTTGCATTTTCCAATAGACCACCCGCCTCGCTTCCCACACGAGACGGCACGGCGCTCCAAGCACAAAGCGGAAAGAAAACGGCAAACCGAAGAAAGAAGAAAAAAAAAACCTCCCGTGCAGAGTCCGTTCCGCGCACATCCAGACGCCACTTCAGACCGAATAGGTATGCCGCCGCCAGATTAGGAGCATCAAATGCTCAATGCGGAAAGCGAGTTAATATCGGTGCGGTGCGGGGTTCGCAAACGGTGTGCGAGGACGATATATGATGGGGTGATATAGGACATGGGGGGATGGGGGACTGGGGACAGGGGGGCCAAGGATGGAACGGGACAAGGGTGTGGGTATGCGGGCGTTGTTCTGGGATTGGATGGGATTCGAGGTTGCTAGATTTTTACCCACTGCTGGGCATGCAGATGCAGATGCAGATGTAGATGCGCCGAACATGTGTTAGATATTCGGATCGGGGTTGGGGATCTGGTGTTGGGTTTATTTGGTGGTGGAGTGCAACCGAGGGGGGATTAATTTGATTAGAGGAGGTGCAGTCGGCGAGGAAAGAATTTGAGGCTCAGTGTTGGGTTGAGTTGGGTGTTGTCTATACAGTAAGTGAATGCCTTTCCTTGTTGACGGCCCAGTGTGATACCAGGTGGCTGGTTTGGATGAGGGCGTATACACAGTCAGACTATGCATCGTGCATGCTCACTGCCAGCAGACATTATGACAGCAGAGCAGTTTGCAGAATAGACATCTCCACTTTGTTATCCGTCGTTCCATCCACATGTTCCTAACCCCTGTATTGCACGCGACTGACAAACATCAGATATTCCGCTCTGCCGGATAAATTAAATCGACATGCAGAAGGGCCATGTGGTCATCTCGTAGCCACACATACCATGATAGGCAGACCAGGGAGTCTGTCCATATAGCCAATATCGTCGACAGCTGAGAACATGATTCCCGCAAGCGATGCGAACCACTCCAGATCTGATAAATCAATTGATTGATGGATCAGGGAAGAGATTTTGCACCGGGCGGCGGCTGAGCTGGGCTGGGCTGGGCTGGGCATGAGGCTAGCTGGCCATGTGCTAATTCTTGGATGATCTGGATGCAGGCGGTGACGCTGAGCTACGTAGGGAACAGGGGATGGAAAAATTTCAAATGGGACACGATTGCTTGGAGTAAGGAAAGATGGCTGTTGAGACAGAAACCTGCGCAAGGACTTTTCAACAGCGTGGTTCAGCTCGCCATTCATGGATTGGAACCAGGAGCGAGCTTGTTGCATTCGCTATTTTCTACTGCTTCGGGATGTGCTCCGATGCGCTTCAATGCCGGGTGAGATGTGTATGCTTTCTGCATGCAGGATCTTGGGGATGGTCTAGCCACGGAGCTGGGATTGTCGTGGTGATGAGTTTGGGAAGTGCGTGAAGGTTGAATATGGTTTGGGGGAATAGGGGTGCGTGTGTTAAACAAGGACTGCTGATCATGAATAGGGCCATTCGAAAGCAAAATTCAAGGCGTATGATGGTGACATCGCATTGCTATCCATCTCCAATACCTCCATATCCCTCTAAATGTATACGGAATAGCAAACTGATCCTCTGTTACTCATACTGCTTCTCAGTGATACAAATCCTCCTCCTAACGTGAATTGCACATAATTTCAGCTCCTAACCCTACAAAAGTGCCATGCCCCTTATCCATTGACCATATACACTTCCAGCAATACACGCACAAGCAAAATTTCAAAGCAGGGAAACTGCATTCAGCAATATTTCTCGAATAAGGAAGGATTGATGTAGTAGGGGTGACAATTAGAAACGCAACAAAGTCATGGCGATCGACAATCCTGTTGAACTAGCACATACAGGGGATCATGAGTGGTTGAGAAGTGCGATAGAAAATAGTCCAGCAAACAAATACTACCGAGTAAGTAGCTGTCACTGAATCTTAGGTTTGAAAAGGGGGGAGAGGGCAAGGACTAGTAGGAGTGCAAAGACATCCTTACATCCTCGCAACAAAACGAATCCAGAACAGGACAAAACCTTGCGTAATGGATTGTTGAAACCAAGTAGAATTTAGCACACCGCCATCTTCCTCTCCAACCCACATAGCACAACACACTAGCCGTCCGCGCCGATTATAACTGCACTGAACCCCAGTATTTCTACCAGATGGCGGAATGTGAAAGCCTAGTACTTCTGAGCCACGCTGGCGTCTCAACGTTCTATGACAAATTTCACTCCCCTGATCTTTTCCCCCAGCACTGTGATCCGTAGTGCACAAATCCTAAAATCGAACCTTCTTTGTTCTTTCTCGGCTGTAATTCACGTATCCTCCAACAAAAGTCGCTAATTTCTTTTTACCAGTGATACAAATCCTTAGACCTAGCTGTTTCTACGGCATGCTGGATGTGAAATCAGGTGTTGGATTCGCGTTGAGTGTTGTATCAAGGCCAAGAGTCAAATTATCGGTTTGGTTTCCATATTTGAGTATGCTAACTCCATCGCAATATGCTTGATCCCATAGCATAAATTCTTCGAGACAGAATGATGTATAGAACATTAGAGAACAAATAACGAAAGCTAAAGAAACAGAAATTTTCAGGCAACAGCTCCAAACAGCTAGGCATTTTGTGCCGCCTTCCTAAGGCGGAGCATCCACCAGAATTTGTATCTCGACTACCAGTCTTATGTGCATTGATTATTGAAGCATTAGAAATTGATAATCATTTGAACTGCTTCATACTCACGAGAGGTTAATTGCTATCCTATGATATTTGCTATGAGCCGTACCGTTTGCTTGCTAAACTGCCAATGAATGCATCCCTATTGAATCAGCTCCTTGAGGCGTTGAAGCTCTTCATTAAAGAATTTCATCAATCATATATCGTCATCACTTCCGATGTCTTAGATGAATGCGATGCGCCGACCAGGATAAGCCCATGAGGATTATTGAAATAATACTTGGTTGGAGATTTCAGGGCCTGTAATTATGGCCTTTTTACAAAGTCACCCAGGCAAGATAAATTGAAAATACACGCGGAGAAAGCATACTTGACGAAAATGTTCTGTGTATGGGTTTCGAGGATGTTGACTATGACATACGATTCTATGCTCGGCATGACATTTCTAAACGTCGAAGCCCCTATAGGTGGTGGTAAACGCTCACCGCAAATCAGTAACTGGTAGAAGAATTCCCGTTGAGAGGAGCTCGTGGAATGTATATAATGGACTGCATTATATCACCCAACCTGACGCCGTGAGATCCCGATGGTTAGCTTGTCGGTCATCCATTCTGGGTGAACGTCACTACGAAAACCAGCTGCTACAAACGCTATCTAATCTCTCGTCCTACCTGATCGAGACGTATACCAAAATTATGTGCGCTACCGCAGAAGATGACAGACAATGTGCAAAACGAATCTTTTAACACCTTATATTCTCCAATAGGACACTACGACCCGTCGAAATAACTGACACTGCTGCTCTCGACGCAGATCCTTATCCAGCCTTTGATTACTCATGGATCCTGAGGAAGCAGTGCTCGAAATGTGCTCCAATCTAATTACCATCATTCCCGCTAGGCCTCCCAACCCCGAAAGTCGTTCTACCAGTGGACCCTCTGTCCAGCTTGCTCGGTACACCGTGCATGAGTTCTACGTTTCAAGCCACATTCGAGAGAGTAGGGCAGATGTTTACGCCTTGGTTCCTGAATAGTGGTTTTAAGCTATGAGCAAGTGCTGCCTCCAGTATTTCCTACGGCTCGATAAATGGGATCTTGAAAACGAAGAAAGAGTGTTTAACCAGGAATGCTCTAACATCTTATTCAGGGTTACAACGTTGGAACATACGGAAGCTACTAACATCATACTCTGAAAAGAATTCATTTCATATCATATATTCATCATGTAAATCGTAATCACTATTTATCTACCCAAAATGTTGTGATCCCCGCCATCGCCATCACCCACAGCACGAACCTCGCCGTGTGATGTCTGCGAAACTCATAACCCATGCCTGAGCCTTTAGCTAGAGCTTGTAGAACACGTTACTTCTCTAGTGTTCAACGACATGAATGTCCCCGAGAAACTTATAAAAGGAATAAAGGGGTATATAATCGGGAAAACATCATGTCGTACTGTATGCACCTTGCAGATCCGGACTCTATGCAATAAACGCTTTAACTATGCAAAAAAAAAAAAAAAAAGAAAGGTAACCCGTGGGATGCTTCTTCAAATGAGAGCGTCACTTCATGGGATTTTCAGTCGAAGAAGTGTTCAGAAGAGCTTTGGGACTGACACGCCATCCTAAAAAAAAGGACTGAGTCTCGCTTTCTTCTCGGCAGATAGTCCAAAGGGCCCTTCCTCCATTTCAATGTCTAATCTCTTCCGGCTATTGACCACCTGGAACTCATCAGAGAGCTGCGGAGTGCTTACCCTAGACAGGGAAGTGGCGGAAGCGAAGGCTGAAGCATCGGTCAAAGCGGGGAGAGAGATATCGCCTTCATCGTAGATGGTGGCGAAGAAGTCGAACATGTCATTGGCTCCATCGACTTGCGGAATGAACTCAGCTGTCTTTGTTTTCTGCGCATCCTGGTCACCCTCAACCACTACCTGAGTATCTTGCTTTTGGTTGAGCCATGCTGAATGCTGCTCATTGTAGTCGATTGTCGATCCTTCCATCCATTTCTTCCGCTCCTCATCTTCGTCGGCATACTGTATGCAAGTTGGGCATACAATATAGAATGCACTCGACGAAGGCCCTTCGCCGAGCATCTCGAATTCGGGAAGTACCTCACCAACAAGCTCTGCCTTGTCCCAGTCCAAACAGTCTTCGCAATGCGCACGAGGGCACCAACGGCAGCGGAAGAGGAGGCCACCAGCATCTGTAGTATTCTTGCCGCAATCCTCACAGCTGTGCTGTGAACAGAAGAAACCACTGAAACCCTTCACTTTGACCTGGTGTTTTGGCTCCAAGCAGTCGAAATGATAGACGCGAGGGCAGCTCTTGCACTCAATCACATGTCCAGAATCTGTGTCGTCAAAACAAGCCAGACAATGTCCCTCGTGTAGTATTTCAGGAGCCTTCTCTCGCTTGGGATCGGCAAGTCGGGGGTCTTTTCCAGCAAAAGTAGGTACAGCTTCCCAATCTGCACAATTAAGAGATTCCTTGCTGATGGAGAAACCATCAATTTCGACAGTGATGTTCTTGCCTTTACGGCGGTCTTCGCGAGTAACAGACTCTGGCAGAATGTTAGCGGCAGATGTTTTCGCCTTGGTATCGATTTGCCGTTGGTAGCGTTTGCCATCAAAAACAGCGCACTCTACACGTTCCATGGCAGACAGCCATTTCTCCTCATCTGCATCCATGGAGGAAGAAGTTTCTGTGTTGGCTTGAGGGTCTGCTGGCTTGTCCCGGCATCTTTGCATCATAGTCTCGAGGTCCCACGAAACCATCTCAGTCACATCAATTTCCGGGTGGGAGAGAGTTTGCGCTCCACGGCGAACGAGAGTTTTAAGCTGTGATGTATCCATCTGCGGCATATCTTCTGGGATTGACGTGCGTCCTTTCTGTCCTTTCTTGACTGCTGATTTGGCGCCGTGGACACTCTGCATTGACTCCGTAATCTTGGCAGAAAGATACAGCTTCTTTCGGATACGGCCCATCATTTGTTCTTCAACTGTGCCTTGGGTGCATAGCTTGTAGATCGTGACCTTCTTTGTTTGTCCAATCCGGTGGGCACGGGCTTCGGCCTGGAGAGTAATTTGTGGATTCCAATCCTCGTCGAGAAAGATGATATCCTCTGCCGTTGTGAGATTGATTCCCAGGCCGCCCGTTCGGGTAGACAGAAGCATGACCTTGTAATCGGACTTGTGGTCATTGAACAGCCTAATATCAAGGTTTCGTCGAGCGCGGCCAGTGTTTCCGTCAAAGCGGAGATATTTAAAATCGTGACCACGATTTCCAATCAGAGCTAGCAGGTCCTCACAGCAATCAAGAGTGCGTGTAAAACCAGAAAAGATCAGAACCTTCTTGCCCTGCTTCAAAACGGAATTCCTGAGGAGTTTCTCAAGCAGGATGAACTTGCCCGATGATCGAATTATATGCTCCCCTAGGTAGTATGGATCAGGAGCAACGCCTGGGAGTAAGTATGGATGTGAGCAACACTTGCGCAATTGCATAACAAGATTCATCAGCTTTCGCCAAGCAGACTGAACCGCAGTGTTGGCCTGCTCTTTCTCCATGGTCTGGCGCATGATCTTTGCTGTCTCTACCCATTCGTCTTGCTTGTCGTCATCTTGTTCAAGCTCGGTCATCCTGGCCAACAATGCATTTTCTTGTTTGTCATTTTCTAACGCGGCCTTCTCCTTTGATTTTCCGTCCGCAAAGAGCTCATTAAGCATTGCATTGTCGACGCGGGTGAGAAGTCGGGTATACCAGAAACGTTGCATGGGAGTCAGTGGGACATAGAGCAGCACTTCCTCTTTTGGCGGAAGTCCAAGATTGACCTGCGGGCTATTCTTCATGCGTCGAAGCATGATTAGCTCAAGGAGATGGCGAGCATCGTCCATGGTCTGCCTGTTGACCTTGCCCTGGTTTAGGTCAAAAGACTCCTTGAATAAAACCTCTGTGTTCTTTATGAACACGTCCGGATAAAGCCAAGAAAGCAGCGACCACATTTCAACGAGATTGTTCTGCAGCGGCGTGCCGGTAAGAATAAGTCGGTATTCCGCAGTGATATTTTTTAGAGCGCTGGAAATTTGAGTGGCATTGCTCTTGATCTTGTGTCCCTCATCCAAAACAACATATCGCCAAACGAATGAGTGTTTGAACCAAGTCTGTTCTGCTTGATATGTCTCGTAGGTTGTGACGATAATCTTGTACGAGTTCGATTTTTCTTCGGTTGGCAATTTGGAGACCGCGAGACCAGCCTTACGAAATGCCTTCCGGTCCTTAGACTCAATGGTTTCGTTGCCATATTGATCCTCCATTCCCATGGCGACTCTCTTCAGTCGGTCGCGTTCATTTTGAGAACCATGAAATCGAAGGACTTTGAGATCGGGAACCCACTTTTGAGCTTCTGAAACCCAAGAGTTGAGTACGCTCAATGGGCATACCACAAGATAAGGACGGAGTTCTTCGGAAGTAATGCCGTGGTCATGGTCATACTCTTCAAGATATTGGAAAAGTGACAGTGTCTGTAGTGTCTTTCCAAGACCCATCTCGTCGCCTAGCAAACCAGAGAATCCATTGTTGTATAGATGGACTAAGAAAGAAAGTCCAGTTAGCTGGTAAGGCTTCATTGTCGCGGTGACACCTCTGGGCTGCTTAATGAGTTCCTGATACGGTACGATTGGTCGAGCCTCGTGTTGAGTTAAGAGTCGAGAGATGTAGTTGTTCTCCGGAAGCAGTGGCAGGAAGCAGTCCTTGTTGGCTACGAGAAAGTTGTTCGCCTTGGCCTTGGACTTTTGCGCAATCTCATTCCGCAGTCTGGTTCGAGTAGTGTCTAGCTTGAAAGGGACGCTCCGCTTCTTGCTTCTGTCACCGATTCTGGCGGCTTGCCTGATGGTATCGGATTGCAATATGTTATCATTCCCTCCCCGCGCGCTCCTCCGAGGGCGGTCACTCCTGTTGTTCCTCCTTCTCTCCATTTTTAACTCATCGAAGTTGAATGTACGGGGCGTGCGGTTCGAGCGGACAAGCTCGTCTTCACTAGTTTCGATATCCTCCTGTGCTTGAAATTTCTGCGGTGTTTTTGGGGTGGATGAGGAGGTAGCGGAGTCGTTTGCGACCCAGTCTGAGAGAGTGAAGTCGAATGTTTGCTGGTAGGGAGGCTGCAGCGGGGGATTGCTAAAAACCTTAGTGGGGGTCACAGGCTGACTCTGCTGCCCAGTATTTATTGGCGAAGAGATCCTTCTGGCTTTTGTCGCTGATGTAGCTGAATTCCGGGACCCAAATTGGGCAAGAAGGTCTTGCAAGGCGCCTCCTGGGCGCTTCTTCGCGGACATTGCGAGAGAAGACCCTCGCCGTACAGCCGATTGGCGGTCTATTTTGAGAGTAAAAGAGGCGGCGGAGGCCTTTTGAAAGGCATAAAGACACAACGGATTACGAGCGGTGAAGGTGAAGGGAGAGTAAAATGGGATTCTTTGTCGATGAAACAAGAGGAGTGAGCTCTGGCATATTGTATGTCGGCGTTCGCTTCAGCAACTGAGCCTAGCGGAGGGCGGGAACAAACAGCGAGAACGGTGAAGGTGAAGACGGTGATGAAGGCGACGGTGAAGGGGAAGAAAATGGGAGCCCTTCACCGAAGCGGGGAGTGTTGAGAGCCAAAAGCGAGCGGCAGCCAAAATTCATGGAAGGATGATGATTGAAAGGTCGAGGCACGCGTCTGGTTCGGCCCAAGAAAGCGCTCGCGTCGGAGACAAGGATTTCTAAACGCCGACTGGCCAACGCCGCAAGTTCAGAATACTGAGATCGCCAAAGCTCACCACCACGCTCGCTGCCAAAGCCCACCGCGCGCTGTGCATGCGCTGCCTGCTGCAAATCCGCCATGTCTCAGCCGCTGACCCAGTTCTGGCCCATCTTCCCTTGCAAGTCGGACGGCCACGATGTTGTCAACCAAAAGGGCGTCATTCTGCGCAACGGACCGACCCAGGAACAGCTCGACCGCACTCCCAACGAGCAGGGCCAATGCGACTACTACCGTCTGATCGAGAGAGACGATCCGAAGCACATCGACTGGCGGAAGAAGCTAGGTGGAATGCTGCTCCGCGAAATTGGGGGAAAGCAGAACGAAGGTGCGCCTGTTGTGCCAGCCTACCTGTGTTTACATCTGGACCTCGAGCTGACGGAGAACAACAGACAAATGGCAGCAGTGCATTCTATGGGACTTCCCCGAGAACTACCGCCTATACGAACATATCAAGACTAAAGCCGACGGCCAATCCAAGCCCGTTAAGAACCACTCGGGTGGTGGCCACGACCGACAAGATGCATATCTTTACGGATACCCTAAAGGCCCCCGCAAGCGCTTCAGGAGCCCCATAGAATTTTTCCCCCATCTTTTGTGGCTCTGCACCGATGAGTCCAGCGACTACCAGAACTGCTCCTGCAAGATGTGCTCGCCAATGCAGATCGAGGTTGAGAAACCTCAGCCCAAGCCAGACATTAGGCCGGATGCTGCTGCTGTTGGTGCTACGAGGAAGGAAAACAGCCCTCATAACCCACCGCCAATCCAAACAGCACAGCCCGTGCAATCTGTACAAGCTATACAACCCGAATCTAATGCAGTAAGACGAAGCCCCATCGTTCAAGTTCAAATTCCGGTCCAGCGCCCTAGTTCAGGTCCGCCCACTACGCAAAGCCCTGCGCCTAAGCCGAGTACTCCTAGTACCGTTTCCAATGGCCCGCATATCAAACCGCCCGCCCCGTTACAATCTACGCCTTTCCCTCAGCCTCGTACGATCGAACAGCAGGCCGATCATCAGTATGGCAAGTTCCTTGCACGGACTGGAGAAGTGGTGTGGTTCTATCGTCCCAAGACATCGGCCTGGGGCTTGGGTCTTGTCGTTCGACGCTGGCTTACCAAGGATGGGACTGGTAATCGCGCCTACGTCATCCAACCACTTTCGTATCCCTTCGAATCACCGCCTCAAGAAGTTGTGACATCAGACCAGCATTTGAAGCCCTGGCTGGCATGGTCGGCGCCTGCATGCACTTACCCATACCTGCAACAGAATCCTAGCCTCACCTATGATCAAGTAGACTGGACCGCTTTGTTGTCTGGTCAATTCGGTAATGGCATTGCTGATGTTGATGCATCCATCCTGGCAGCAAAGGCAATTGACAATACTTACACGCTTTTCGATCTGCTTAGTACGACAACAAATATGGGAGCTGAGGAACGACGCTGGAATTGCATTTATCTCGGTGCGGAAAAAGTATGGAAAGGGGACCCTGTCCGGCTCCGCATAGGCAGCGGAACCGATCTCATGGTCGTCACTGATATTGTGGAACGCACCGTCGGAGGTCCTCCTCAAAACCAGCCGAACGCCCAGCCACTCTCAAAAGTGCAAGTTGTAGGTGATATTTATTCATATGCCACTCTCTCCGTTTCAGACCCCTCCAATCCTCCCGAGTCACCACAACAAAACCCTAATATTCCTATTCGTATGCGAGAGGACATGCGTTGGCGCAATCAAATGCTCGTACCAAACACTCGAACCTTTGCATACTGGAGACTCATTGCACCAAACTCACGTCTCGAAATCTCAGAGATTAAGGGTCGCTGGTATGAGACGAGTCTTGTGTTTGTCGACTCCTTCACCAAAGCTGTTAAGAACAATGAAGGTGGAAATGGGATTTGGATGAACTCACGAGGCGATGCGAATGGAATTGGTCGCACGGCCGGTATGTCTCGACCAGATCGTGTTGCTGCTTTTGGCAATGCTGTTCCTAAAGGGTTGCGCTTGAGTGATAGTATTGAGCCTCCTGAGCCCCAGCAGCAGCAGCAGCAGCAGCAGCAACAACAGCAACAACAACAGCCCATGTCCCAAACACAACAACAACTCCAGCATCAGCAGCACACTCAACAACAACAACAACAACATCCCCAGCAACAGCATGCTCAGCAACATCAGCACCATCCGCATCAACACCACCAACAACAGCTTCAGCAACAGCACCCACACCAGCAGTTAACAACATCTCAGCAACAAACAACCGGCATGCAAGCCATGGATATGGGTATGAGCACCCATACAGCAGACAATGGCTTTGCCCTCGACGATTTTATGAATTTGGATGGTATGGAAGACAATGCAATGCATTTTGGTGATGCGGGATTCCATTTTTAGCATCGTCTGGATTTCTTCGTTTCCAGCTTCATTGATTCTGGTGTAGATGTATTGTAACACTATCGCAATTGGCCGCAGATTCGAGGGCAACGGATAGTTGATTATTTCTTTCAAAATCAACAGTAAGGGAGAAGAGGCGGAATATCATACATCCAACTGGGCGTTCCAAGAATGGAGAAAAAGACGGCCGTTTAATGATGGGGCATAGCATTCAATGGGCGTGTCAGGGTATTTTGGAATGGAAGAATGGAAAGGCCTATCGAATTGCTTTGTACGTCGTGTTTACTGGACTGGATTGGACTGGGTATACCCTTCATTGGAGTTCTCAATCTTCTGAAACATGCGGTTTTCCATTGTTAGTGATATTCCGTCTATATGCAAAACCACCATATCTTCGAATATGCCAATTACTCTGTTACGACAATGCTTTTCTCGACGGCCTATAATCTTACACATTATATATATGGATATGCAGCATGGGGCGTCTCCTTTCAGTCCGCCTACTCCCCTAATGATCTAACAACATCCTACCACCTAAACATGCTACCTCCACCCCCGCCTGCTCTTCCTCCCCTCTTCGCCTCGTTAATCAACCAATCCCGCAAAAACTCTTTCTTCCGCATATCCTCCGGCCGCGTAAGTCGCGTATCAAACTGCGCCTCTTGGCGACTAAAAGCAAGGAGCGTAGGCATCGAAGATATCTACCACTATTTCATTAGCAAAACATATCCCACCCCACATGTCTCTTTCCAGTCTTCCTTTTCCCCACCGCACCACCGCCACCCCCTACCCCTATCCCAACCCAACCCAAAATGGAAACAGAGATAAGCAATCCACATACCCTATACGTAATTGGCAAGTCCCCAATCACCGAACTATCCATCTCCACCTCTGCAAACCCTAGCCCTCCCTCCGCCTCCCCAACTCTCTCCTCTTCAATCAGCCCTCGTATCAACGGCTTCACGACCTGACATGTGCTACACCATTTCGCGCTCCAGAGCGTTATTAACGGTCGGTTGTCGGCAGCGGATATGAGGGTTAGGTTGTGGAGTTCGTCGGGGCGGCGGATTGGGTCGAAGACGCGGTTTGTGTTGGTTCGGGGGGTGCTGCTTAGGAAGGTGCGGCGTTGTGAGCGGGATAGGAGTGGGCGGGCGAGTTTAAAGGTGATTGGGGGCTTCATGGTGGGGCTTGGGTGGTGCTGTGTTGCGGGTTGGTGAGTTGAGTTGTGGTCTTTGGTGAGTGGATGTTTGGGAGAGTGATGTCATTGTTTTGCCAAGAGACAATACCGTATTACATCAGCGAACGCCCGGACCCACCGAACGCCCACTTTCAGCAGAATCACATAAATTGTTTTAAAGCTATATAACCACATACA